>JACBKR010000339.1:0-81740 GCA_014218235.1 Colocasia esculenta
AAACATGTTTACATAATTTTTATTGATTGTAAAGTCATGATCATGCTCTCTACTTGCCGATTATCCACTTCTTGCTTTGTTATCAAACTTGCTAAAAACACATGTTATAAAAGGAGTCATATTGAATGATTTAAAATGTAATAACATGACATCTTCTATCTATGATTTCTCTCACATGTTCACACACTTGAACCATCCAATTATGGCTGAAATCTGGCATAAAAATATCTCATAACGTATCTGGTAATTTATTGCAATAAAGTATATTAATTGCCCTATTTTAAAGGACTTGTATTTGCTTCTTGCGTTGTTTATATGCCGATATCGATGCTCCACTGCTCTAGAATTCCTCTAGAATGTCGAGCATCTGTTTATATACACACTTTACTTGGCTTGGGTGAACTTCTCGTCGGATATTCCTTTCACCGGACTAATGAACCCTTACACAAGGCCTCCGTAAGCCTCCTCTGTCCATGGATTCCCACATGGTCGACGAGCTGGTTGTACCCTAACACCTATGATACACTCTAGGGATCAGCAAGATCTAAAAGGCCTTAGATTGTTCTCTCGCTCTTATCTTGAATCACGTCGGACCTCTGGACTTGTGTATAATGAGGCCAGCGGAAAGGTTTGTGTTCCACCTGACTGCCAACACTGTACGCGCGTGTTGTGCAACTGTTACTATCGCTCGTTACTCGACGTTTCAAGTGCAATGACCATAAAATCTCATCTATACTCTACTCGCTCGTCTATTCATATTCACGTTCACTCTACTATCTCGTCCCTCTCGTCTAATTCATCTAGTACTCTCTTGTTACCCTTTGAGCTATGTAGCTCCTATCGTTTGTACTATTACATGACTGTCTAGCACTATATTATGGGTCTCGTGACTCTACTGTATCAAATGCATACTGTGCAGGGAACGGAGAGTGTCCGAGGGGCTCTAATCTAGTCCTGGGGGCAGAGAGCCACCCGAAAATACCTGCAGGGGCTATTGACGGTGTTCTGCATTGCACCGATTCTGACTATACTGTATTGGCTAGACATCTAACTACTATCCTTTTAGTCTGAGGAGTTCAGACATACTGTGATATTACTGTGCTATCACAAACTGTTATACTATTAGTTTGAAGAGTTCAGACATACTGTGCGATTACTGTGCTATCGCAGACTGTTACTGAACGGCTACTGTCCTAGAAGTGACTATTGCCGTATTCTACTAGTGCACCGTTCTGCAACCATACATGCTCTCGTTACATGCTATCTCGTACACGCTATCTTGTCATACGCTCTACTTGCTCTACTTGATACTTGCTATCTTGAGTTATTGCGTACTATCGTGACTTAATCGCATTCAAAGTGCTCTACTCTCTCGTTGTCTAATGACAATAAAGTGCTATACTCTCTCGGCTATCTACGGATAACCAAAGTGCCATTACTATTTCGATTGACAAAAGTTAATCAAAAGTGCTATACTATCTCGATTGATGAAAATCAATCAAAGTGCAATTTACTCTTTACATGACCAACTACTATCTCTCCTTGCTATACCTGTCGCTTGCTATTGCTTGCCATTGTCGCTACATGCTGTTGCGTTGTTATCGTTTCTATCGTGACTTGACTTTAGTCATCGTGCTATACTTGATTCATCTGCTATCTGAACCATGTTACTTGTGCTACTACTTCTCGACTTTACATGACTCGCTCTATCATTAGTTACTCTGCCATTTAATGCATTAATATTTAAAGCATGCTTGATCCTGAGATTTAAGTCCTACTGGGCGTTATCGCTCACCCTTCGTTATTTGTTATTGTGTCAGGTAACTCGGACAATGACGTTACACACACCAATGGACAGGACCGAGTGATGAGTGACCGGAGTCAGTCGATGAAGTACCCTAGCACAATGGAGTCTAGTAGTTATTGTTTTAGATTTTTTCAATGTAATGATGTCATTGAGCCCTATGTATTGGCTCTGAATTAGTGGTTGTAATAGTCTTAGTGATTTTATAATGAAATAAAGAGTTATTTCAATTATTGTTCATTAGATGCTCTGATGTTTGCAAAAGTATGCGCAATGTCGTTACTATACTCGTTGTTCGCGTTCCCTCCGATTTATTCCGCTGCTGAATTGGAGAGGTGTGACAGTTGGTATCAGAGCCTAGGATGTCCTTATTAGGATATTTTAAGTCTAGGGATGTCCTAGGTGAACTGCCATAACCGTGTCTAAGTCAACCACCATACCTATGTGAGAGATTGGGTAAAGCTTGGGGTTATGCTAGAGTTTAACTATATGTTTAAGTACCCTAAGTTTAAGAAGGAAATTAATAAGTATTATTGCTCGCAGGACTAGAGGAGATGGATGGCGAGCATGCACCAATGGACGAATTACAACAGACCGTACAGGGGTAACTCAAGCCCTTAACAACGTAATTCAAGCAGGAGCAAGAAATGGGGCAGGAGACTTATATGGGAACTTTCAACGAATAAATCCCCCTAGGTTTAATGGAACTCCGGATCCCGATGAAGCTGAAAATTGGGTGAAGGCCATGGAACGGATCTTTAGGGTATGCAATGTTCAGAACAGGAGAAGTCCTTCTGGCAACCTTCCAGTTGGACCGCAATGCTAGAACCTGGTGGGAAGCTGCCAGTCGACAATTACCCAAAATCAACATAGAGTGGGATAAATTTTAGAACTCTTCAACACCAAATACTTTTCCGAGAGGATTGTGAGAAGAAGGCAAATGAATTCGCCGATTTAAAACAACGAATGATGTCTGTAGCAGAATATGAAGTGCAATTTGAAAAGACTAGCACAGTATGCACCACATTTGGTGAGTACAGAGAAGATGAAGGCGAAGAGATTCCTAGAAGGGTTGAGACTTGTGTTCTGGGAAAAATTGGCTCCACTAGACATTGAAGTATATTCAGTCATGGTATTGAGAGCTCAATTAGTAGAAGACACCATGGAACTTCTTGAAAAGATTCATAGGAAGAAGGTGTTGAAAAGGAACGTGCTACTCATTCCAATGATAATAAAGGAAGAAATACCATAGATAGCAAGAGAATGAAAGGGGAAGTGAAGCAGAAGGAATTCTGTAAATTTTGTAAGAAACCAGGGCATCAGATTGATAACTGTTGGAAGAAATTGGGCAGATGCTTGCAATGGAAGTCAACAACATCGAGTCATCGATTGTCCAACAAAGAAGAACCAAACTTCACGCCAAGGACGATTACAAGCCCTTGTGGGTATAAATCATACCAATGAAGGTGGACAAGGTATCATCACTAAACCCTTAGATAAGTTCATATTATTTTCACGATAGCAAAACCCTAAATGGGGGGAGACGATGGATGAAATATTTAGAATAAATTGCTATAGTGTATCATATCATATGAATTTGGGGACCAAATTCTTGTTAAGTGGGGGAGGATGTAGTAACCCGGAAATTTCTATTTAAATATTTGAAATAACAAATTTCTATAAAAAAGGAATAATAGAAAGATACGTACCATTATCGTATGTGCAAGAACACATCTAAAATTTCGTAAAAATTGTAAATCAACTCCAAATATTATCCCTAAGTGTTCCACGAATGAATTCATGCAACGAAAAATCCAATTGGCTAAACGTACGTCACAATGTGACTAATTATCCAAATTAGGAAACTAAGTCGAAAAACCATTAACATGGAAAAATAACACACCCAAAATTAAACGAACATGTCGAAGAGATTCCAACATCATGAAATGAATAACATTATCGGGTTTGGACCAATGGACCTCTCATAGCCATGAATAAATTCAAATAAGAAAATGCAATAAAAATCATAACTCTATTATTCCCTAATTAAAAAGGGAAAAACCTATAAGATAAATTCCAATAAATAATGGGCTTGGTTAAATGGACCCATTAGAATTTAGTGGTCCAAAATAAGGATTTTAAAATAAGAATAATGGGAAAATTCCATAAATTCGCAACTTAAATATTACTTAAATAGAAAAGAGACATTTAATGTATTAAATAAGCAATTTGAGATGGAATTGGATTCCTAAACCTACCCCATATGGTTAGCACGAATTTAGACCTCAACCTAACCCAAATAGAAGTTGGAAAGTAAGGAAGGAAAGAAGGAGTTAGGAAATCTCGTAATTAAAGAGAAATTTGAGTAGTAGTAGGAATAGGAACCCTTACTAGCTTAAATACTCTCTTAACTCTCCATGGCCGGCCCTGAAATTGCTGGGGCTTGCTAGACGTGGAGAGAAGGTCAAAGAGGAGGAGAATTCATGGGGAGAAGGCTCTCTCAAGCATCTTCCTTTGTTCTTCAAGTTCTAGCCCTAGAAGAGTAAAACGACTAAAGGTAGGCATTCTCACGAGCAAAACTCAATTAAATCCATCTGTAGATTGTTCCATACATCAGGAACAAAAGCCCTCTTGTTTCACTCTTTTTCATCGAGCCAATCTTTTGATCTCTATTTTTGAAATTCTGCAAAGATGATGAACCCGACCCTTCTTCATTATTCTTGATCTCCATGTATACTCAACCTCGTGCTCTCAAATTTTAACTAGAGTTACTGATGGATGTTAGGCATCTTTTACCCTAAAAGCCCTAATTTTTATCCATCCTTTGTGACGAATTAAATCTTGCAATTTCGACAATGTACTGTTGTGTTTAACCTTGACTTGTGTTACAAGTTCAATACCTCTTTGTAGAGTCGTTTTTAGACCAAGTGTTCAACAGAGACTTGTTACCTCATGTGTCTACTTTCATTTGGCACTAGTTTCCCCAATTTTTGTTGACTATAGTGAGAGTATTAGTCCGAACATTACCACTATGTCAGATTCACATAGTCAGTCACAATACATTTATTACCTAGTCAAATGACCTTTGTTTCTCAATTATTTTACTGTACAAAGTATTGAAGTAATCTAACTAACAAAGGTGGTTTCACTCGATTTGATCATCCTAGCATTTGTTTTGATTTTTCAAACCCACAGCTATCAAACCCAAACAAGTCGGAGTTGGAAATAGGTAGAAAGAGCAACACAAACGTCATTTTCAGGTAGCGACAGGTCGACACGTCGCTACCATAAAGCGAAAAAATCATGGTCACGACCCATACCAAAAATCAGGCCATTTCGTGGTCTTTTTCAGAAGGCGACAAGATCATGGTCGCCTTCATGTTCTGAAGGCGACAGGCACTGTGTCGCCTTCTGCCTATGTCCACTTAATTGGCCATAACTTTTTCTATAGACCTCGGATTGACGAGCTGTTTTCTTTGCTGGATTCCTAATTCAAAGGGCTTAAATATGGTATATTCATGTGTGAGATTTGAATAAAAAAAATCAATGAGTTATGACCTAAGGAAGTGAAGGGATGGGAGAACAATTGCCTTCTAAAAGGCATACATCTTGGTTTCCGTCGTTTTGTGTCGTTCCTTACATGTGTGAGTTTGATCTCTTCTAAGAAGGTTCTAGAAAGTCTTAACATGCATTTATCAACCCATATCAAAGTTAAAACATGTTTACATAATTTTTAATTGATTTTAAGTTCATGATCATGCTCTCTACTTGCCGATTATCCACTTCTTGCCTTGTTATCAAACTTGCTAAAAACACATGTATAAAATGGAGTCATATTGAATGATTTAAAATGTAATAACACGACATCATTCTATCTATGATTTCTCTCACATGTTCACACACGTGAACCATCCAATATGGTTGAATTGGCAAAAATATCTCATAATGTATGGTAATTTATAATAATAAAGTATATTAATTGCCCTATTTTAAAGGAATTGTATTCGTTTCTTGCGTTGTTGGAATACCGATATCGACGCTCCACTGCTCTAGAATTCCTCTAGAACATCGGCACTTGTTTTATATACACACTTTCTTGGCTTGTGGTGAACTCTCCGTCGGATATTCCTTTGCCGGACTAGTGAACCCTTACACAGGCCTCCGTAAGCCTCCTCTGTCCATGGATTCCCACATGGTCGACGAGTTGGTTGTACCCTAACACCTATGATACACTCTAGGGATCAGCAAGATCCAAACGGCCTTAGATTGTTCTCTCGCTCTTATCTTGAATCACGTCGGACCTCTGGACCTGTGTATAATGAGGCCAGCGGAAAGGTTTGTGTTCCACCTGACTGCCAACACCGTACGTACGTGTTGTGCAAATGTTACTATCGCTCGTTACTCGACGTTTCATGTGCAATGACCATAAGATTCTTAGTCTACTCGCTCGTCTATTCATATTCACGTTCACTCTATCTCATCTCTCTCGTCTATTCATCTAGTACTCTCTTGTACCTTTGAGCTGTGTAGCTCCTATCGTTTGTACTATTCATGACTGTCTAGCACTATAATATGGGTCTTGTGACTCTACTGTATCAAATGCATACTGTGCAGGGCACGGAGAGTGTCTGAGGGGCTCCAATCTAGTCCTGGGGCAGAGAGCCACCCGAAAATACCTGCAGGGGCTATTGACGGTGTTCTGCATTGCACCGGTTCTGACTATACTGTATTGGCTAGACATCTAACTACTATCCTTTTAGTCTGAGGAGTTCAGACGTACTGTGATATTACTGTGCTATCACAAACTGTTATACTATTAGTCTGAAGAGTTCAGACATACTGTGCGATTACTGTGCTATCGCAGACTGTTACTGAACAGCTACTGTCCTAGAAGTGACTATTGTTGTATTCTACTAGTGCACCGTTCTGCAACCATACATGCTATCTCGTTACACGCTATCTCGTTACACTCTATCTTGTCATACGCTCTACTTGCTATCTTGAGTTATTGCGTACTATCGTGACTTAATCGCATTCAAAGTGCTCTACTCTCTCGTTGTCTAATGACAATAAAAGTGCTATACTCTCTCGGCTATCTACGGATAACCAAAGTGCCATTACTATTTCGATTGACAAAAGTTAATCAAAAGTGCTATACTATCTGATTGATGAAAATCAATCAAAGTGCAATTTACTCTTTACATGACCAACTACTATCTCTTCTTGCTATACTTGTCGCTTGCTATTGCTTGCCATTGTCGCTACATGCTGTTGCGTTGTTATCGTTTCTATCGTGACTTGACTTTAGTCATCGTGCTATACTTGATTCATCTGCTATCTGAACCATGTTACTTGTGCTACTACTTTCTCGACTTTACATGACTCGTTGTATCATTAGTTACTCTGCCATTTAATGCATTAATTATTTAAAGCATGCTTAATCCTGAGATTTAAGTCCTACTGGGCGTTATCGCTCACCCTCGTTATTTGTTATTGTGTCTCAGGTAACTCGGACAATGACGTACACACGCCAATGGGACAGGACCCGAGTGATGAGTGACCCGGAGTCAGTCGATGAAGTCCCTAGCACAATGGAGTCTAGTAGTTATTGTTTTAGATTTCTTTTCAATGTAATGATGTCATTGAGCCCTTTGTATTGGCTCCGAATTAGTGGTTGTAATAGTCTTAGTGATTTTATAATGAAATAAAGAGTTATTCAATTATTGTTCATTAGATGCTCTGATGTTTGCGAAAGTATGCGCAATTATCGTTACTATGTGTTGTTTGCGTCTCCTCCGATTTATTCCGCTGCTGAATTGGAGGGGCATGACATCATGTTCCTCTCCTCCTTTCTCCTTCTCTTTGGACATCACGTCCAACTCTTAACTCCCTCCTCCTTGGACATGTGCACCTCCTGACCTCCCTCCTCCTTGGACATGTCCACCATCACCTGTCCTCCTTCCTTTTCCTCTTCATGTCTTCCCACCTTCTCCTGTTCTTCTTCTTCCCTTTCGCTTAGACAATTTTTCTAATTTTTTCTGTCTTTTCTCTCTTCTTTTCTCTCTTTCATCCTGATTATTTGTCCAAGCATACTTCTAATGTCAGTCAGAAGATTGATAATTTGATCTGCTTGGGTGGGTGTTGCTAAATTGCTACTGCTGTTGGCTGTTACTCTTGTTGTTGTTACTGTGCTGTGGTATGTGTGGCTGATATTCTGAGCTTCATTTTCTTACTTTTAAATGGGCTTCCACATCCTCAGAAATGGTAAGATCATAGAGTATCTGAGAATGTATGGAAACATATAAGTTATGTGCTGGTACATACTTACTGTCGACAACTAAGGATTCAACCACTAGTTGTCGACAAACAAGTTTCAGCTGTCGACAACCAAGGATTCAAACAGTAGTTGTTGACAAACGCTTTACATCAGTCGACAACCAAGGATTCAACCAGTAGTTGTCGACATACTCTTTTCATCTGTCGACAACCCAGGTATGTGTTGGTACAGTGACCATCAGCAGGTTATGTGATTAAATAGTGACCACCAGCATGGATAAAAATATATAAATTATAAACCAGTAGATTGAGGTTGATATAGAGAGGCTTACAGAGTGTGTGTTCATTTCCTTTAGAAATTTCTGCCAATATATCATTCTCTGCCGACATACCCACTTGAAGCTACGTGGAAGCCTCTCTGGAAATTCTGCCTTAATCCTCCTCTGGTGCTCCAAGAACCACGCCTGTCATGAAAATAAAAGTTTTTTGTTACTGTGATATATTGTCATACATATATTATTATTGGTATGTTTTGAGAAAGAGAAGACCTACACCAAGAACTAGAAAGCATCCCAAAATATAAATTCCTTTAGATGACTTTTCTCTACTATCTTTCTTCAATTCGTAAGCAACTTCAGTCATCTTGCTCATGAGGAATTGGTGCACAGCACCTGCCCAATCAACGTTGTTGACTTTCTTTAGATTCTTGTCGTAATGCAGAATTGCCAGGGGACAAGCAAATGCAGTTATTGTGAACAAAAAACTAGCACAATGTAAGGGGATCCAAAGCCCAACAAAATCTTGAATTTCTTGCTGCTCATTCGAGGGTGCTAAAGACTGCATGGCCTTAAGAATATTATTTCTGTGCACTTTGTGATTCTTGGGCAGCAGCTTATGAAGGCGACTGTCTGCACTCTCTCTAGAAAAGTCCAGCTTCTCACCAACATTAGGAAGGCCAATAATCAATGCCACTTCTTTGGCTGTGAACTGCAGTTTCTGACCTACAATACAGAATGAGTCATCCTCAACGTAATGCAAAATTATCTCCTCTTCTAATGGAAGAGGGATTTACATGTGCTGTGGATTGCTATAGACATCAAAACATGTTATGGACATGAGGGACTGATGGCAATGTCAAATGTCGGCCACCTTCAGGGCTTCCATATAGAATTTCCAGTTAGACTGGCCATATAAATGGCATACCTTGGTGTCGACAGTCCCTGTATGAAAAGTAATTCACATTACTAATAAAACTTTAAGTAAATGCCATGTGTAACTAACATGATTATAAAGTACAAGAATTTATAACTAACTGATTTTATTATTAACTACATACTACGAAGTAACTATGTAACAGTTACACACTTACTTCGTAAGTGTGTAACGTACATACTAATGTAAGTCTGTAACTTACACAAATACGAATAGTTACACATTTAGAAAGTAATTGTGTAACAGTTACACACTTATGAAGTAACTGTGTAACTTACATATTAATGTAAGTCTGTAACTTACTAAACTACGAATAGCTACACACTTACGAAGTAAGTTTGTAACTTACATACTTTAAGTCTGTAACTTACTAAAAATACGAATAGTTACACACTTATGAAGTAAGGTGTAACTTACATACTAATGTAAGTCTGTAACTTACACAAATACGAATAGTTACACACTTACGTCAAAACTATGTAACAGTTACACACTTACGTCCTAATGTGTAACAGTACACACTACGAAGTAAGTGTGTAACTTACATACTTTAAGTCTGTAACTTAATAAAATATGAATAGTTACACACTTACGAATTAAGTGTGTAACTTACATACTTTAAGTCTGTAACTTACTAAAATATAAATAATTACACACTAACGAAGTAATTGTGTAACTTACATACTTTAAGTCTATTACTTACTAAAATATGAATAGTTACACACTTACGAAGTAAGTGTGTAACTTACATACTAATGTAAGTCTGTAACTTACACAAATACGAATAGTTACACTTACATCCTAACTGTGTAACAGTTACATAGTTATGAAGTAAGTGTGTAACTTACATACTTATGTAAGTCTGTAACTTACACAAATACGAATAGTTACACACTTACAACTAACTGTGTAACAGTTACACACTTATGAAGTAAGTGTGTAACTTACATACTTATGTAAGTCTGTAACTTACACAAATACAAATAGTTACATACTTACGAAGTAACAGTGTAACAGTTACACACTTACGAAATAAGTGTGTAACAATACACACTTACTTCGTAGGTGTGTAACTTAGATACTTATGTAAGTGTGTAACTTACAGAAATATGGAATAGGCTACCTTATTATCTACACTGCCTTTATGAAAATTATCTTACATTTGTAAAAAAAAAATTCAGTAAATGCCATGTATTACTAACATGATTATGAAGTACAAGTATTTATAACTAAGTTATTTTATTATTAACTTACATAAACTTACATACTTACATAAGTCTGTAACTTACAAAAGTACGAAATAGCCTACCTTCCTCTTCTTCTTCTTCAACTGTTTCTGTTTCCTCATCTCCTTCTTCTTCTTGTTTTGTACGATGTTGTTTAGTTTCTTCTTTTTGTGGGCAACCTCTTCCGTTTCCTCTAAAATAGGTCAGAGTTAAAATGAGAAAAAAATGATGCATGTATGAATCTTTCCTAGTTTGTAAGTTGAAGAATACACAAGAAAATCTAAGGACAAATCCTTTAAAACCTTTGGCATTTTTTCTAGGAAATGATACTTCTCCACAAATTGGAAATAAAATACCTGCATGTTGTTCTTCACGTGTTCGATCTATGAAGTCTTGCAGCGGTTCATCACTACCGAGACGCGGTTCTTCTTCCCTTTCCGGCGTGCTCTGTTTCACCGGGGTGGACACTATTTCCTCCATCTTCCTTTACGGCAGATGTAAACTCCCTTCCTCGCGAATGGTACCTTGGTTGCTTTGATCATGCAGAAGGGAGAGGAATGGCAGAGTGCTGTGGGGTAGAAAACTACGCAGCGCAGGAGTTACCTAGTTTTTGCGTTACTTAAATGAGATGGGAATTTGAAAAGACTAGTGGCGGTTCGAGGGCATGGTGGTAATTTTTGAATTTGAAATGACTGTTGACGGCGACAGTGGAGAGAGAGAACCCGCATTCCTGCCGAAACACCACTCCCATTTGTACATCCACTGAACAACAAAAATGACACTCCCAATTTCCCTTCCTCTGCTTACTCCTCCAGCCATCTACTGGAAAGGAGTGTAAATTCTGAGGGATAGATGGACAAGATTCCAGCACGTTGTTCCTTTGGCCAGGACTCCTTTGTCTTCTATGTCTTCTGCGGAATGAAGCTGGAGGCACTTCGTGCTCAAATCTTCCGTCGATGGTCATTATCCAGCCGAAGATGGATCATCAAGTACTGTCTCCTCAGTCTTACAGATACCTATTGCCCATTGTGTGAAGATGGGGACGTGGACATCATGTATGACATTCATAAAGAACATGCCACCAACCCTATCATTATCATGCGTGTGGAGAATAACGAAAGCACTATAATGGATCCTGCTGGGGAAGATTACAGGTACGCACATGTTAGTTAGTATTTAAGACCAGAATGTAATTCCTGTTGGAGAAGATTACAGTTACACATTTAGATATGTGCATTTGTAAGTATGTGTATGCTCCTTAAATTTTCTAACTTTGTAAGTCTACTAACTTTTCAGATCATCACCATTGATTACAGTAAGTCCAAAAGAAGCAGATGCTGGCAATACAAATAACAGTTCTCTTGAAATATACACACAGTACACACAATGTGAAGGTGGCAGATCAAATGTAGTTCTAAGAAGTGAATTGTGGGCTCATGCATTAACTAGGACGGGGCAAATATTTAGTGACAAAGCTCACTTTCAGACAGAACTGACAAACTATGCTATATATCGAGGTTTTGACTGGTTTTATATTAAGAATGATCAGAGAGTCGTGTTACTGCAAGATGCAAAAGACAAGGTTGTCCATGGCGGGTCCATGCATCAATGTTGGGAGATGGACCTAATTTTGCGATTAAGACAATGAATAATGTCCACACATGTGGCTGTGATTTGAAGAGCCAGCATCATCCAAGGACATCAAAAAATGGATAGGTGAGCTAGTGAAGAAAAAAATGGCACACACTCCACACTACCGTCCATGTGATATGGTTAAAGACATTGCTAGTGACTATGGAGTGCGTGTGCCATACCATCAAGCTTGGTGCGGTAGGGAAGTTGCCGTACGAGATTTGCATGAAGATGTACGAACAAGTTATGATATGCTTCGTTGGTACTCCGAAAGAGTAATGGAAACGAATCCTGGAAGTATCATAGATATGTAGTGGATGAGGAGACACAGCGATTTAAGTCATATTTTCTATGTTTTGCCGCATGTGCATATGGTTATGAGGTTGGTTGCCGACCTTTGATTTTTCTCGATGGATCACATATCACTGATAAAATGCAAGTGTCTTCTTGCAGCAAGTGCATTAAATAGAAATGGCGAGCTTTTCACAATTGCATTCGCTATAGCGGACTCGGAGACATGAAAACTAGAAATGGTTCTTAAACAACCTCAAGAAAGCTCTTCTCATGAAAGACCGACAGTGTTTATCTCAGATGGAGCAAAAGGTTTGAAGGAAGCGGTTCCTGAAATATTTCCAATGGACCATCATGGATATTGTCTAAGCCACATAAAGGCAAACTTTATGACTGAAGCTGCAGCAAGATACCGAAAAGCCCTTAAAGATAGTATGGTGAAGACACTGAACAAGGTTGCATTTCCACTGAATGAAAGTGAATATGTAGCTGCATTGATGGAAATGGAACGAAAATCCCCAGAAGCAAAGGACTGGATCCTCAGAAATGATGTTAAACATTGGGCAAACACCCAATTTCCTGGAGAAAGGTACATCTGTCACTTTGATAGTATGTAACTACTTACATTTATTTAATGTACCAGTCTCCAAGCAGTTGTTCCTTAACTTTTCACGTACTTGTCTAACTATTTTCAGGTATGGCCAAATGTACTACAATCTAGCAGAGTCTTAATGTTTGGATCGAAACCGGCACGTGGCCTTCCCATTCTTCAAATGGTGGAGACTATACGCCGTCAAATAATGGAAATGGGAGGGAGGAGAAGAATAGAAGATGCAAATTGGGAGACCACCCTATGTCCTAATATGAGAAAGTCTTGGCCAAGATCATGTTCAATCCAAGGCAAAACTCTGTCATTCCCTCCGAGGCCGACTCTTTGAGGTGGTGAATGGCAACAAAACATATGTTGTCAACATCCCAGAGTGGACATGTTCTTGCCATAAGTGGCAACTTCTCAAGATCCCATGTGAACATGCATATGCAGCTATAGCATTTACTCATAAACCTTCATATGATCATGTGTCTCCATTCTATACAACCAACACTTATAGGGCAGCTATGTAACAACAGTTAACCCCATAAATAACAATGACATGCCATGTATCAACATCAATGATAATAAAGTGAAGCCGCCGATTACAAAGAGATTGCCCGGACGGCGAGGAAGAAAACGAATACCATCAAGAGGTAAAGCCGAACACATAACATTTGCTCAAGATGCAAGCAAGAAGGCCATAACAGGAGGACCTGTAGAAACCCAATGCTACAGCAAGACATTTAATGATGTTTGTGTTCTGTATTAAAGTATTTCGTCATTTTTTGTAAGGCAGTTGAATGGATGTTCACCCTCTTATAAATGAGCTGACAGATAACTTTGTAAATGCAATACATGAAGCTATATGTACATACTTCTTGTAAATGAGCTCACAGATAACTTTGTGAACACTATTTTGTTGGGTTCTCGACAGATGCATCCTTGTACTACTATTTTTTGTTTTGCCAAAACCTTGTTGTCTGATGGAGATCATTGGTTGTCGATAGCTGTATGCTTGGTGTCGACAACTACTTATTTTCTTTTGTTTTGCCAGAACTTGTTGTCTGATGGAGATCATGGTTGTCGACAGTTGTATCCTTAGTGTCGAAAACTACTGATTTTCTTTTGTTTGGCAAAACCTTGTTGTCTGATCGAGATCACTGGTTGTCGGCACATTCATCCTTGGTGTCGACAACTATTGCTTGAAGCTATCCATCCACTAGCTTTTACTGAGGGTTTCTTTAGGTTGTGGATAGGCAAGGCTGGTGGTTGTCAACAACAACTGCTAATTTCATTCAAAAGATTGATCATATGTACATATTTGTGAATAACAATCAAAAGGATGTAAAGTACAATAAGTCATGGATGAGACAAAAGTTAATTTCACTAAAAAGATTGATCATTCATTACATGTGGCATACAACCATACATCATACACAGACAATTCAAAAGATGACCACTTCATATTTCTACTCAACATTTGTTCCTTTCAAAAAGAAAATTCTCCATATACATGTAATGTCTAAGGATGGTCATCCATCGGAGGAGTGGGTGATAGGGACCCTCAGCAACATGAGAGGGAAAGTTGGAAAAATTGTCATCTTCAGGGTAGGGAGGATTGTAAAAGTTTTGAAGATGTTGAAAATCATCCCGAAGGTGCATTAACCCATAATCCATGCCATCCAGATGCCTTTGAAGATAACCATGACTTTGTTCAATGGCATCTATTCTAGTGTCCATGTGTTGCTTCAACTGATCCAAATGCTAGTTCAACCGATCAAATTGAGTAGTTTATATGTTGTGTCATTCTTGTTTGACATTGAAGCAGTTGTTCAGAGATGAAGTCTTTCATATCTTGAGACAATGGAACTTGAGATGCACTTTGAATGTCTAGTTCACTTGGAATATATGGTACATTCTCATTGCCTTCAGAAATGTCCATATTTTCTTCTAATTCTTCCTCTCCTCACTGCTGTCTTCTTCTTCAGAGTCTTCGCCTTCCTCAGCAGCTTCTTGCCCTTTCAGCGTCCTTGTCACTCTGCCTTCAAAGATCTTGTACCCCATCCTTTTAGCTGTTGCGATATCATATGCACATCTTGGTTTGAGGGAAACAATCCCACCTGCTCTAAGGGGAATGCCAACATAACATATGACGGATGTGATGGGACAAGCATAAGGCATTGAGTGTTTTGGATCGTTGTAACAATGCATGATGAGGTCAAACATGAGCTGTGACAAGTTGATTTGTCGGCCATTAAGAAGAAAGTAGAACAGATTTTTGTGAACTTCAGTTACAAGTTCTCTACTACCGTCTTTCGGACAATGAGGGTTGTGAACATATGATGAATCATCCGATGAAGGGGTGGAAAGGTGTTGGCATTCAATTGGTATGGCTTTTGTGGAGTCATAGGGTTCCTAAGTGATAAGAGTATAGTAGTCAGAAGGATGCAATTGTGTGTCAAGAATGCTAGCCCTGCTGTTGGGTATTGAAGGGCACAACTGAAAAGATTGAGGGGAACATGAAAGGTGATGCCTTTCACTGTAGTGTACAAGTTTTTTTCATCTGACATACCAAGTTGTTGAAGAACTCAGTAACAGCAGTTGGTGAGTACTTCTTCTGCGATTTAACTAGGCGAACCCAGTGTGTTTTTCGAACAGGTCTTCCAAGCCCTCAAACATATCTTCAAGGGAGGCGAAATTCACATATCGTGGCTACATGATTTTCTTGAAAACACCATGAACCCTATAGAGATCCAGGTTCTATGGTACATGAACCTCTGGGTGCGGTCTACCTATGTTTGCTCCGCCGCTCTGCAGTAGCCCTAGAAGTGTCCTGCCTCTTCTGAAGGTTTGCTTTGATGAGCAAAAACCATCTTCTGCCTAGTTGACATGGTGAGATGCAGCAAATGGAGAAATGGAGAAGATAGGAGAAGGATAGCAGGAGGAAAAGAGAGTGGAGATGGCGCTCTGAACAGAAAAACGGTAGGGTTTCTGTTACAAACCTCAGGATACGCAAGATACCGGAAAATGAGGTGTTGAAGGACGCGTGTCGACATTTAGGGTATTTTATAACCCTTTGCGTGAAACGACAGAAGAAAAACCGGTCCGAAACTGAACCGTTACAAGTTTTCAACTGAACGGATTTCGATTGTCGACAGCCGCACGTCGTCTGTCGACAACCACTGATACAATATGAGCAGAAGTTGCTTTTCCTGTGCATTACATAGTTACACAGTTATGTCCTTAACTGTGTAACTATTTGGAAAGTTGGAAAAATGTTACTATTACAATACTTAGATACTTACGTACAAAGAAAGTAAGTAATTATATACTTACGCAGTTACACAGTTAACTATGTAAGTACTTAAAAAGTTCTTACACAGTTACAAAAACAAGTACTTAGAGACTTACGTAGCAAAAGAAGGTCATAATTACGCAGTGACAGTGACATGGTTAACCAGTTAACTGTGACCCTAATTCAAAAATTGTTACACAGTTACCAAAAGTAGTACTTATAGACTTATGACGTTCGTAATTAACTACTTTACACAATTACACAGTTAAGTGTGTAAGTACTTCATAAGTTGTTGCACAGTTACACAGTTAACTGTCGGTAACTACTTCATAAGTTCTTATACAGTTACAATAACTATGTGAAGTAGTTGGAAAGTTGTACACACTTACAATAATAAGTACTTAATACGTATGGAGGAAGATAGTAGGTAATTACATACGCTTAAACTACTTCCATTGTGTTACACAATACTCTCATAAGTACTAACAGCAAATTCTCCTTGTGGATTTGCATATATACAACTGTTATTAGAGTAGTGAGTTACAAGCATTTTATTGATCCTGTTGTATTATTCAACTAAACAACATTACCCAGGAACAACATGATCTTTTTATATAGAAATGTGGTCAGTACATATTCTTTGTGTTACACAATCTGACATTCTCAATGTATATACAATATTCTGAAAGTAAACAAAATGGAACCCATTCTAGAGAGTACACATTTCTTTGCCTTCGCTAATACAACATTGTTAATTTACATTCATTTGTTAACTGACATGTGAGATACAAGAAGCTTAAACATCCTTTAATTGTCAGCGTCCTCTATTGTAAATGTGGAGATTACTCGACCAAGGCTTGCAGCGATCCTGTCTTCTTCTCTAGCTGAAGTTGAAGTTCTTGTACTCGCTTTCTTAAAATTTCATTCTCTTGAACTAGTTTCTGCATCACCTAATCACATTCACACTTTGCACTGAATGATCGGACAAGAGCCAAAAATTCATCACACCACATAAAGAACTTGCATGATCCTTGCTGCACAACAAAAAATTGAACATGTTACTTCAACAATGTCAGGCCTCTCACCTATACTAAGCATTACAAAGAAATAATCAGTGCCACGAAGTCCACACATATACACACCTTGCACTTATAATATTGCGATTAGGATTGTTAGTAGTGGACTTGTAAATATATCACACCACCCATATTCCACATGGACATCACAAAGATGGTATTGTCATCGAGCAAGAACCAGCAGATGCCATCGTCAAACTGGTAATTTCTCTATAACCTGCAATTTTGGTGTGTATAATGATCACATTCTTGTGCAGTACAAATACAAGTTCATAGACAGCGATTGCAATAAAAATTCTCAACACCCCTTCAATGTTCATACAGAGTTACTTACAAAGTTGTTACACAGTTACACAGTTAAGATATGTAACTACTTGAGAACATGTTACACAAATAGAAATAGAAATAGTTAGACACTTACGTACAAAAAAATAGTTGGTAAAGATAAAATACACAGTTAACATATGTGACTATTATTTAGTTACTTAAAAATCAGTTACACAGTTACTTACAAAGTTGTTACACAGTTACACAGTTAAATATGTAACTACTTACAAAATTGTTACACAAATAGAAATAGAAAAGTTAGACTTACATACAAAAAAATAGTTGGTAAAGACAAAATTACACAGTTAACATATGTGACAATTTTTAACTTCTAAATCAGTTACACAGTTATTACAAATCGTTACACAGTTACTTACAATGTTGTTACACAGTTACACAGTTAACTGGGTAACTACTTATAAACTTGTTACACAAATAGAAATAAAAATAGTTAGACAGTTACTTACAAAAATAGTAGGTAGTAGGCAATGACATACTTACACAGTTAAAATACGTAACTATTTTTTAAATTGTTACACAGTTAACTGTAAAACTACTTACAAAGTTCTTACATAGTTACTCGGTTATATGATTAAGTGTGTAACTACTAAGAAAGTTGTTACACAATTAAAAAGTCACACAATTAACTGTGTAACTACTTAGAACGTTGTTACACAGTTACTGACTTACAGAGTTAATTGTGTAATCACTTCGAACGTTGTTACATTTACAACTAGAGAAACTTAGACAAAATACATAATTTTGGAGAGTGACATGTCCTTTTACTGTACTGTAACTCTGTACTAACATCGGTAACCAAGAACGGAAAAAGGATGAACATTCTGGCAAGAAAAAGATCTGTCGACTAATGGATGTGGATCTACAGAGGACAAAGGGGATCGATGGAACCATGTGTATCGGAATGCCAAGAAAACTCACTTACAACGGGGATAGAAGGAAGGAAGTGAGAAACACTTAGAAACATTCACCGGAAGCCAGAATCTCTGTGTTCCTCTTCGCAGCGCACCCAAACGGCAACCCTGGTGTCCTCTTCGCAGCGCAACCAAATGGACAACCCTGGTGTCCTCTTCGCAGCGCACCGAAACGGGCAACCCTGGTCTGCAACGCACGGCGAGAAGGTTTCCTCCATGCCTGCCTTCTTCGAAAGGCATTAAAGCCAAACAGGGTCACAGGTCGCTAGGGCTGGGGGTATATGGGTATTGACCACAACAAGCATAACGTTCGTTAACCCTCAGGGACTGGAAAAAAGTCCGCATAAAGCAGGGACGGGGGTCCATGCAAAAATTGACAGGGATGAGGAAATAAAGGTTCACCCCTCCCAGGGGTGAATAATTAATTGTCCCTAAATATTATCAAACAGAGCATAGATGCAATGCCGTTGGTCCTGCTGGACTTGAACCATCAACTCCATTTTGAATCTTGATGTGGAAAAGGGGATAGTTGGCAGTCCTGTTATTTTGGTCTAGCCAACATTACAAAATTTGAGATATATGCGTTAGCGCGGTGGTCTCACCTGCCGAAAAGAGAGGGGAAATAAGGGGGGTGGATCGGTCTTGCACTCTCTCTCTCACACAATCTCCTCCTTCATCAATTTATTACCGAAAAAAATATTACAAAATTTCATAGCTGATGTAATATATATATATATATAATATATATATATATAATTTCTTATCAGGAAAAGGGACCGTGCTTGTCGGCCTTGGTTGAGGTGGAAACGTGAAATTAATGAAGACTTGAATAATCTGATTAAAAAGGTGACTGCATGTATATGTTCACATATTAACTGGAGTTTTAAGGTCCGTGCGACTATTGCAGGAATCAGGAAATGACGGTTTCCATTCATGATTGGTAACAAATCCCAAATGGATTGCTTGTTGAGCAATCTTATTAACTAAACGTTTGTAAGATTTTTTTAAAATTTAATTTTCCTTCAATCAATAAAATTAATTAATAAGTAATTGACATGAATTTGTAATCAATCCGGACTTCTCTTTGCAATCTCCAACAAACATTATCTCTAAGGTTGGCACCGTTTTGTCCATTGTTTTGAAGGGTGCCCTTTAAGAGGTGAAACTGGAGTCCCACAACGTTAACAAACAATACAACTTGTAAATAACTCCTTTGAGCTTACGACAGGTGGAATATGCTGAAAGAAAATTTAACATTGTGCACCTTAATATTGTGTCCTATCCTTTGTTGATGCATTAGCACTTAGACGTTGGCGCCCCATATGTGCAAGTTACGCATGCATGGATTGTCAAGAGATGCCCATTATTCTAGTCAAGGGTTATTGTTACGTTAATTTTCTGAAACTTTGATGCCGAGTTATTGTATATAGGTGCCCAGCATGATGGCAACAACCAACCAACATGACTTACTTGGTATTAAGATTGTTCATAGATCGGTTCGATTCGGTTCTTTCTTTTAAGTGAATCGAATTGAACTAATTAGAATGCCAAATTAGTTATGTTCGACTTGAAAATGACAAAATAATTGATTTTAGGAGGGTTGTGAGTTTTGAACTCAAAACCTCTTTTTGGGGAAACCACGCAATAACAAATTCAACCATATAATTGTTGTGTAATGATATATTTATTATTATTTTATTATATATTCGATTCAATCAATTTTAAAAGAGAAATCGAATGGAATCGAGAGACTCTCCAAACCAACCGAACAGATTTGTTCGGTTCAATTTTCGAGTTGAAACCATAATTAAACAGTCTTACTTAATTGACATTATCGTCTAATATCATGTACGTACGTGCAAGGCACTTGATTCCTGTCGAGCCTTCTCATATTGTACGAGCCTTCTTATATTGTTCGGCTTAGTGGGCCTGACCCACCTTCATCTTCTTCGGTAGTGTCGCATTCATGCGTGGTACACTCTATTTCCTAATTTATACAAAGAGAAATGTTTTGTGCACGTTCGCACGGTCAAAAACACCACGCTGGAATCACCGGGTCGCTGGTCATTGGGTCAAATTGCAATCCGCCCACGTCAGCCACCCTTACACCTTGTCGCCTGCTACGCGGCTTCCTGAGGCGTTTCATCATAAAACCGCCACAGTCACGAAACCATATTGTGTGAGATATTTTTAAACCCATTTTGCCCTTCCCACCTTTTGTGCCAAAATAATCTAAGAAGAGCCTCCTCCATTGCAACACCCCCACGCTTCACTCGCTTCACTCTGTTTGTGACTATTATTTGTACTTCATTTACCACTGTAATCAATGAATAAATCTTGGTTATTTGTCATTAGAATTTTTCTATTTGTTTCTAAACTTCTTCTATTATTTTTGAATACTATGTACTCATAGTTATTTGTCACTGGAATCTTTTTATTTGTCACTGAAATCAACGTATTTGTCACTATAATTTTTGAGTCTTTGTAAAGTGGAATCTTTGTATTTGTCATTGTAATCTTTGTATTTGTCACTGGAATGAACTTATTTGTCACTACAATTCGTAAGTCTATGTAAACTGAAATCTTTGTATTTGTCATTGGAATCGTTCTATATGTCACTGAAATGAATGTATTTGTCACTGAAATCTTTCTATTTGTCACTGGAATCTTTCTATTTGTCACTGACACTACAAGAAAGGTGGCTATACCTACCACTCTTACCTACGATTGTGCATATTGTTGGTATTTTTTTAATTTACCTACAGTTTAGATAAATAGAATAAATACTATTTATTATTATTTTTTAAATCGTAGGTAATACTAAAAAATATTCCTACTGATTGGCATAGCAGTAGGCAATGTCCAAATAACCGTTCCCCCCTTCTCGCGCTTCTTTTATCTGCTCTGTGGTCCTCCTTTCGTGCGGGACTCTCTCCCGCTTCTATTTATTTTCGTTCATCTTTTCAAAATAAAATATGCTCGGACTCCTCCCCGCCAGAATCCTTTTCAAAGGAAACAAATTGTTCCCGGTTTGATGAGTTCCCAATTTGGTTTGGATTTTATTGTATGCACAGTCCCCAATTTTTTGGAATTGTAATAGAAAAAAACATGCAAAAAAACTTATCCTAAATACATTGTTTTCTTAACTTCCATTTGTTGAACTCGGAAGTCCCCAAATTTGGTATAATAACTGATTCCGCCACAAAAGATGCTCAAAGTTTTGAAATAAAAATGAGAATGACTGCCGCGGGAGTTCTGTGTTGCGCGCCAACAATACTTAAACATTCTGAAAATAAAAATTAAAATGAGTGGCGCGGGCGTTATCTCTTGTGTGCTAAAGAGTTCGTCCTTAACTCCTCTACTTCCCATCGTTGGGGAGTAGTAAGATCGTATGTGAGAATTGGATAAGCCTGCACGATCCAGTTCTCTCTAGCTATGTTGGAAGGGCGTCAACATTGATCAACTCGTTTAAGGATTGGGGGATGGAAGATTGCACATTTTAAGGATCAGGGGCGTAAACGTGAGGCTTTGCACAGCGTCAAATTTCATTTAAAGATCAGGTGACTTGGGGAGGAGGTGAGGATGTTATTGTCTATTTTCTTTTCTTTTCCCCCGTAAGTTTTCTTTCCAACGAGTATTTTTCTCTCTCTGTGTTAAGGAGAATCATGTGCTGTCAGAAGAACAATGGAAGCGGCAAACTAAACTGTGCAAAGGATGCGCGGGTAATGCAACGCGCCTTCCTAAAAGATTTTGCTTCCAGAGTGGGCAGAGCATCAAGTGTTTGTGGAGAAGATGGGGGGTGTGCTAAGACTTGAGAGGTTAATGAAGAGCGAGATACATGCACAGGTTGGGTTGTCGACTCTTCCATCCTTTGTTTTTTAATTGCAAGTGAAATATCCAAGTCTATATAGCATATATGTACATTATACATCATACAGATTAATCATTTCTCCATGTATGTGCTATGTATGCTATTAGGAAACAGTGAACCCCAAGAAAGAGATGGAAAAGATCAGGTTTGTCTACATTATTTTTCTCATACATTTTATATGTCCACCTATGCAAGCTCCTTATTTCTTCGGTGTGCAATAATGCCCGTGTGAAGCTATATATCTCTACTTTAATGAAAAGTTATCCGTAATAGAAGATATTTTCCAATGATCATAATGTTCGCCTCCAAACTTTAACCTATGTGTATAAATGAGAATCCCAAGTCGTCTTTTCAGTGCTGCAGGGACAAGTGCTCTCAAAATGTCTCCTTTTTTCATCTGAAAGTCTATAATATGGCTCATGCAGCCATTTCACCTCGATGTATGTTTGGTGATGTTGATAGTTATGCACATCATAAATTTGTTGTATATCCATGAGCTACTCTCATAACATAATCATACCACAATAGGCTTTGGGTTAGAGGTTCAGTTCTGGACAAGGTTAGAAGATCTAATTTTTCTTGATAGAATATATCATTATCATATATTACTACCACATTTTATTTATAGCTGAAGAGCTAAATTATTTGATTTGGAGGGGTAACAAGTGGGTACGTAGCGACATTGTCATCAGTACAGATCAGAAATAAGATAGTGATAGATAAGTAGATTGAAATGACTATTGTAAAATATTAATTCTTATTATTTGCCAATAAGTTGGATGCCTTTTCATTGTCAAGAGCCACTAACACAAGAAGTTTAAAGATGTAATTGAAATTCACATCTTGTGGCCTAAAAATTATGTAAATTGAAATATGTTTTTAATCTTTCTATTTTTTTAATTTATTTGTTAATTAATTTGTATCTCTTTTGTCCTATCTTACAGGTTCTGGTGGATGCTTCTAGATACAAGATCATGATATAGTTGGAAGCGTTCAACAGTTTTATCTTTTGTCTTCATGTGTACGTATTAGATGTACATGATGATTCTAGGATGCATGAGATATAGGGTTTTATTTTTTCAGTCTTATACATTCCATGTTTAAATGGAAAATGTTGGACATTGCTGCCAATATTTTAATAAAATGTTTATTTTTCAAATGAGATTCGTATGCGACTATATGTGTGGTTGTAAATATGTTTTGTGAGATTGTAAGTGCGGTTGTATGTGTTTATGGATTTAGAAGTATGGTTGTACATATGATTGAATTATTGCAAATAATTATGTGATTTGACAAGTATTAATATTCCAACTATATAAAGAGATTTCTATTAATTCAATTACCAAAATGTACCTTTTC
The DNA here is from genome assembly GCA_014218235.1 of Colocasia esculenta. NCBI lineage: Eukaryota > Viridiplantae > Streptophyta > Magnoliopsida > Alismatales > Araceae > Colocasia > Colocasia esculenta. The sequence continues at coordinate 23,894 of JACBKR010000339.1, forward strand.
TACACTTTGTAACTGATGGTTATTACCTACGCTTATGAACAAGTGTCGGGGTAGATCCCAATTAATAACTACGCATATGAAAGCGTAGGTAAGTCCTACCTACGCTTTTGAACAGATGGTAATTACTTAGTTAATTAACAATTGTTGGTGTAGCCCATAGTTAATACCTACGGTTTGAAAAAGTAGGTAATGTTACCTACGCTGTCAACACCAACCATACAGAACTGTAGGGAGAGTAGTAGGTAAAATTTTTTACCTACGATTTTTAAATCTTTACAAACGAAAATGGGTCGTAGGTATAATCCTATTTTCTTGTAGTGTGAAAGGAATGTATTTGTCAATAGAATTTTTCTATTTGTCACTACAATTCATAAGTCTATGTAAAGTGTAATTTTTCTATTTGTCACTAGAATCTTTCTATTTGTCACTACAATGAATGTATTTGTCATAGGAATCTTTCTATTTGTCACTACAATTCGTAAGTCTATGTAAAGTAGAATCTTTCTATTTGTCAATGGAATCTATCTATTTGTCACTGAAAGGAATGTATTTGTCACTAGAATTTTTCTATTTGTCACTACAATTCGTAAGTCTATGTAAAGTGGAATCTTTCTATTTGTCACTGAAATCTTTCTATTTATGACAAATAGAAAGATTTCAGTGACAATAGAAAGATTCTAGTGACAAAGACTAAATACTCCATTTAGATGTTGCAATGGAGGAGGCTCTTCTCAGATTATTTTGGCACAAAAGGCAGGAAGGTAAAATTAGGTTTACAAAATATCTTACACAATTGCGGTTCGTGACTGTGGCGGTTTCATGATGAAACACCTCGGGAAGCCGCGTAGCTGGCGGCGAGGTGTAAGGGCGGCTGATGTGGGCGGGTTACAACGTGGACCAATGACCAGCTACCCCGATGATTCCAATGTGGTGTTTTTGACTGTGTAAACGTGCACAAAGAATTTCTCTTATACAAATTCGATCCATTTGGTACACACGGCTCTCAAGTCTCACCACTTCAGATAAAAGAGAATGTTAGGAGGAGCAAGATGCATCAGTGTATATTTGCACATGCGCGTGCGTGACCTTGTCAATCTATTTGTGTTTGTGCATGTGTACTTGCTCGCATGAGAGATTAAGGAAGATTAATTTGGTTCATTGGATAGAGATTGGAGAGGGAGATAAAAAGCGAGCGAAGCCGCACAGAACTGATTGGTGGCTGCCACGCCGACCAGTCCGGCATTGCTATGGTTTGCAAGTTGCAATTCATGCAACCCCACTCTGGCAGGAAAGGAGAAGACAACTCGGTCACCCCGCGTGCGGAAGCCCAAACCCACGAACAGAACATCCTCTGAGACTTTGCGAAGGCTTTTTTTTTTCCCTCTTTTCCTTTCGACGGGATGAGGGGCGGTGGGAGACGACGATGCTCTCTCTCTCTCTATATATCTTTCTCGAGAAATGCTACGCTCCCGGCAGTACCGGTAGCATAGCCTACGTGGAGGGGCCGCGCCTCTCCCCGCGCGCGCCGCGTGGAGGGGCGGGCCCCTGCATTAAATGCTGTGTTTTTTTTTTTTACATTTTTTGTGCACCATTTGTGTGCACAAATGATGTATTTGTGTGCACAAATACAACATTTGTGTGCACAAATTAAAAAAAAAATTAGGCGTTTTTAATGCGGGGGGGCCGCCCCTCCACGCGGCGCGCGCGTGGAGGGGCGTGGCCCCTCCACGTAGCATTTCTCATCTTTCTCTATATATATCTGTCTCTCTCTCTCTCTCTCTCTCTCTCCTCTCTCTCTCTCTCTCTCTCTCTCTCTCTCTCTCGCGTTGCGCCACCGACCACCGGTCGCGCCCTCTCCAATCATCTCAAAAGGAAGGAGTAAATGCAATTTATGTTTCAACCAGGCGACTGGACTGCCTCACGGGGCTGGGGATTGAGGGGTGATGCGACGGTGCACCTCCCCTGCGATGTGAAATGTGCTTCAGCAAAGTAGGCTGCTTTTGCTAACGCAAGCAGGGGATCCCTCCGTGACCAGGTGCCACCCCCCCCCACCCCCCCCCCCCCCCCCAGTCCCACGAACGGGTGAAATCCTCGTATTGCCATATCGCCATACCTTTTTTGTGGGGTGGGGGGGCAAGTACCCTTGTCGGGGTTGGGAGATGAAGAGTTGTCACTGCGTCTGCAGGTTTTTCTTTTCTTTTTTAGAGATATTTAGCATAATGCTTCTTTTGCACTTGAGTTGTAAGAGTATTTTTTTCTATTAATCAATTTAGAATGGATCAATTAATAGATTTTCACATGTCAGACATATTATTTTATGAATCTAATGTATATATTTATGAATTCAACTTAAATTTTTATGAGTCTATTTACAACTCAAATATAAGTGTATTTTTACACTAATTATTTCTCTTTATTTTTTAATCTGAATAATCCCTCCTACCTACTTTGCTCCCAAATTGACACCATGGACGGCCAAGACTCTCATCCTGACCACTTCACATGCATGTACGCCTATATTAAACATTTGGGTTCTTTTGTACTCGAAAGAAAAAGAAGTTTAGTTTTTCCATTCCTTTTTTCTTTGTTGGTGGAGGGCAGGGTTGGGTTTTGGGGTTGTTCCTGGCTACGTGCGTTGGGCCCAATTCAATTAATACTTGTCTCAAATGTTATCAAATTTCGACTTGTGGCTGTCTCTTTTTCTCTGTCATAATAGTATTCCTTAATTATCTTACCTACATGCATTGGCTTGCTTTCTTTCTTTCCGTTGATGGTCGACGCCTAACATCATATTCCCTTCCGAGGCCTACGATACCGACGTGCAATGCAGCAATCATTCGCCTCTCTTTTGGGATAATTTAATTATGTATTTGCTCTTAGAACCTATTATGTTTCACTGCATGTGTACTCTCATGTAGCTTATTCTGTCATGATATTCTCACTACTACTGTCTTATTCCTTTAGTACTGATACAGAGGAATGTCCGGTTTAAAAGGTAGCTGAGGCGAGATGATCGAAAGGGGCTAATGGACGAATAAGGAGATATTAAGTCTTGAGAAAATCTCATACCAATTGAAAACGTTCTTTTTACGGGTCCCCAGGAGATGAAATACATTGCTAGAATCAAATAAGGAGTACTCCTCAGTTAAAGCAAGTGAAAGTCTGCGAGATGTTAATAGGAAACGAAATCAGCTGGCTGCTGCATGGTTATGGAAGCAAAGTAGGCTAATTAGTATAAATTTGCTGTAGACCGGCGGTTTACCTTCCTTCAGAGCTTCAAGAAACTAAAGTTGCAAGGAAGTCTAGAATGGGAACCCCCATAGATGGTCAGTTGTGTATGAAGCAAATGTAGTGTTGTTGTCTTTGCTCTGGGTTGGTTTCTTGTTTTGTTATATCGCTTTGTCTGTAGTTTGCGTAGCTTAGCTTGTTGCTTGTAATTTTTTGACCTCCAGGGCTTTTAGTTCTAAACCTACCGGGAAAAAAGGGTTTCTTTTTGATCGATCTTTCTGTTCATTCTCTCCGCCAGAGAATATAGCATAAGATAACATGTTCAGGAAAGATGCTTAAACATCAATCTCTCCATTATCTAGAAAGAGATAACAGCTCCTCTCTCTCTCTCTCTCTCTAATCTACTGTTTGATCTTGTACGGGGGTGTGTACCTCGTGCGTTGCAGAATGTCGTAGGATCGGGAAGAAGGCTACAAGAGTCTCTTCATTGTTCCTCGCTCCAAACGTACTCGGGATCCGACGGTGATGTCCCATGAGAGAAGACTTGCACTGTGTGTGTGTGTGTGAGAGAGAGAGAGATGGAGTTCTTACGCAGTCTTCTTCCTTGGGCAGGGAAGACACTTCTTACTTGCGCAGGGGAGACTGCCGCAGTCAAGATGCCAAGAGAGTTCTATCTTCTGTTCTACATTTTTCCCACCGAAAAAATGCCCAGAAGCCTTCCGCGCAAGTGAGACAACCGCATTGCGGGTCTTCCTCCAAACGTTGCCAAGGCAACGTTTGGTGCCCACCGTGGGCACAACCGATGGCATAAGCCATTGGTTTAACATCTCCCACTTGCCCACAGAGGGCACAGTAAAATGTCAGTTGCTCACAAAGAGCAATTCATCTCTCGACACTTGCTTCTCAATCTTACATACGACGAATGGAGTGAGCGACTTACGAGAGTCAGCACAACAAATGAGTAGTGATCTATTAAGTTATCACCAAAACTAATAGATCACAATACTCCAAAGGAATCCCGTAGTACCTAGATATCTTCAATATTCACCAGCTTTGACATCCTGGATCTCTTAAAAACTAGCGACGTCAAAACTCGAACGTTTTGTATTCATGACTTTGTCGCCACTAAGTCGACATAGTCCCTCGAGGTGTGAACCACAAAACATGGTGCAATATTTGGATGTCTTTCTTGAGTTCTCATGTCAATTCAATTAGTCTTGACCGCTTTCCTAGTCATGTCCCACTGGACTGTATCAACCATAGCCCTAAGGAGCATGCTAAAGTAGCGACATCAAGCTTCCTTTTCATGACATAGATCTCAAGTCCTAAGGGTACAGATGGATCAATGAATTATGATCCAAGAGCTCACACAATGATGAAACAGAGATCTCATTCATCATTCTCTTCAAGGGTCGTTTTACGCACATGTGGTATGTACACATGCTACGGTGTTCTTCCATCATTATGGGCGTGTCACATACAACATAAAAAAACACCATACGGTTCTTAGTCTAGCCACTCCCACTGCGGCTAACCCGAGTCTCACGACCTCTTATCATAAAACTCGCAATGGCTTAATGAAGGCTTCACGATTTGATTCTCATATCCTATGATCGATCTAGAGGGACCTCATCTTAACTCATTAAGGCGACAATAAAAAAGAAAATATCTTGCTTGCTCTCATAGCGCCATAGATATAAATTTATCTTGCTCGCTCTCATAGCGCCATAGATAAAATTGTCTCATCTTGCTCGCTTTCTTAGCGCCAAGGCGAATGACCCGTGTGAGGGGGTCCATTCAGAGCCTAGTGACACTTTTCTTGATGTGTAAAGTATTCCAACCATAGACACACATAAGGAAGGAAAACATAATAATTTAATTGTCATTCAATAATTGTGCACATCACAATTTACACAATCCCATATTCTATATGGGTTACAAATGCCTCCCTCGGGATTTGTTTGGTTAGTGGATCGGCAAAATATGACCTGTCGAAATGTGTCGAAGAACCACCAACTCCTTTGCAACTAAATCCCGAATGTAGTGATAACGAATGTCAATGTGTTTGGTTCGCCATGGTATTTAGGGCCTTAGCATAGGGCAAGGCCGATGTGCTATCAACATACAGCACTACCGCCTCCTTTGACAAATGTGTCATGGCCATCGCTGTAGGAAACTCTGCAACCAAACAGCCTCTTGACATGCAGCAGAACAAGCCACATATTCTGATTCCATGGTGAATAAAGCGATGCACGTTTGTTTCTTGCTACACCAAGAAATGGCACCTCCCCTAACATAAACACATAGCCTGAGGTGGATTTGTGCTCATCTTTATCACCAGCCCAATCAGCATCGCTGAAACCTCTCAATCTTAAGTCACCTCCTTTGTAACATAAGACAAGGTCCGAAGAACCACGGAGATATCGAAAAATCCTCTTAACTGCTTTCAGTGAACGAGACGGGATTACTTTGATAACGACTAACAAGACCCACCGCATAACTAATGTCAGGCCGTGTACATAACATGACATACATTAGGCTTCCAATTGCAGCAGCATATGGCACTTTAGACATTTCATTCTTTTCTTATCAGTTTGTGGACATTGACTGATATTTAAAACACAACTTTTATCAATTGGAGTATCGAGGGGTTTGGAATAATGCATCCATAATCGCTCAAGAATCTTATTTATATAAGTCTCCTGCGACAAACACAGAAGTTTATTCGAACGATCTCTCGTGATTTTTATTCCTAGCACATAATTTGCTTCACCCATGTCTTTTATCTCAAAGACAGAAGACAACCATTTTCGAGTTGCTTCGATAGATTCCATGTCATTTCCAGCCAATAAATGTCATCAACATATAATGACAAAATAAGAATCTTTTCCGCCATACGTTTAACATACACAGTGGTCTTCTTCATCATCTCAAAACAAAATGAGATAATAGATTTATGAAATCTAAAATGCCACTGTCTAGACGATTGTTTGAGGCCATAAATGGAACGTTTGAGACGGCAAACTTTGCGCTCTTGTCCCTTTGCCTCAAAACCTTCTGGTTGCACCATATAAATTTCTTCGTCTAGTTCTCCATTGAGAAATGTTGTTTTAACGTCCATCTGAAAAACTTCTAAGTCTAAATGTGCAAAAATGGCTAGAATAAGGCGAACCGATGTGAATCTCACCACTGGGGAGAATGTCTCATCGAAATCTATACCCTCCTTTTGAGTATATCCTTTCGCCACAAGTCATGCTTTATATTTGTCGATTGATCCATCCGCCTTGCGTTTGACTTTGAAAATCCATTTATTTCCAATAGCCTTACGCCCTAGAGGGAGGTCGACAAGTTCCCAAACCTGATTCTTACTCATAGAGTCCATCTCATCTTGCATTGCTTCCTTCCACTCTTTACTAGCAGATGAAGTTAATACTTCTTTAACAGAAGTAGGCTCATCATCATCAGCAAGCTGACACACAAGAGCTTCCTCTTCAATCTCAAATCGACGACGAGGCATGTGTCCACATTTGCTACAGCGTATCTGATCGTCTTGTTCTTCTATAAGTGTGCTCCCACTGGGCACAAAGCTCCCACTATCATGATCATCTCTACTATCTCCGGCGGCTTCCTGGTTAGGAACTAATTCCCTCCCTTCGCTGGAAGATGGTAGAATATCATTGGGGTCATCCAACTCATAGAGATCAAGACTCTTTCCAGTGTCGCCGATGCTAGGAAATTCTGTTTCTAAGAAAACAACATCTCGGACGTCTTTTTCTGTCATTCCTCCATTCGGCTGTTGTCTGAACATGACATAACCCTTAGAGCCTTCAGGATATCTTATAAAGATAAACTTTCTAGCTTTAGGGCCAAGTTTTCCAAACTTGTGAGAAGTGTCATGGACATATCCCGCTGAACCCCATGGGCGTAGATTATTTAAATTTGGTTTTTCACCACGCCATAACTCATAAGGGGTGGAAGGAACTGACTGTGAAGGTACGCGGTTAAGGATGTAGGCCGCAGTCATTATAGCATCCCCCCAAAAAGATATTGGAAGGTTGGCATGCGCCATCATTGACCTAACCATATCTAACAGTGTTCTATTCTGTCTCTCAGCAACACCATTTTGTTGCGGTGTATATGGAATAGTTAACTATCTGCGTATTCCTTTTTCTTCACATATAGTTCGGAACTCATCCAAAAGATATTCATGTCCTCAATCTGTCCGAAGAACTTTTATGGTTTTGCCTAATGATTCTCAACCTCTGCCAAGAAGTGTTTGAAGTAATCTAACGCTTCATAGCGGTGAGCGATCAAATAGACATATCCATATCGTGAATAATCATCTATAAATGTGAGGAAATAGTAAGCCCCTTGACGGGTCTTTACACTCATGGGTCCGCAAATGTCGGAGTGGATCAATTGTAAGAGTTCAGTGGCTCTCTTAGCCTTTCCGAAAGGCTTACGACATGCCTTACCGGCTAAACACGATTCACACACAGGAAGATTGGCTTTAGCGAGTGGGCCTAGAAAGCCTTCTCGAGCTAACCTTGTCATTCTATCTTGTCCGATGTGTCCTAGCCGAGCATGCCAAATTTTCGAATCAAGGTTATTATCAGTATTCACCACATAAGACACAGGAAAATTATGATAATCCAAATATAATTTAAACAAACCATCCATGAATAAAGCATGACCATATATAACATTGTTCAAACAAATGTCAACTTGGTTGCTAGCAAAAGAAAAAGAGAAGTCTAATGCTAATAACGATGAGACTGATAGTAGATTATGCTGAACTGTAGGCGCATAGAGTACTTCATGGAGAGTTAAGACTCGTCCAGTCTTTAACTTGAGTTGATACATACCAACTCCAAGGACTTCCTCGCTGGAACCATTTTATACTCTTTGCGATCCCACTGAGATTCGGCGATAATCCACGAATCCTGCTCGATCCCTCGTTATGTGCTTGGTCGCTCCTGAATCCACTATCCATTCAGGATTTGTTCGAGCAACTAGGATATGCGAACAAACATGCACAGCTGGAGAGCAAGGAAATTGGAATACCTTTTTCGGCTCAGTGTATTCACGAGCGAAATGTTCCAATTGTCCACAATTATAGCATTTGACCTTCGACTTGTCTCTCTTTCCACCGCGCTTTCCTCTTTGGCGCTTCGGTGTCTGCCCCGCCTTAGAAGTGGATGCAACATTTTGCCTCTTCCTCTTGAAATTCTTCTTTGGACCCTTCTTGCCTTGTTGTCTGCCTCCCTGGGCGACAAGGGCAGTAGCGCGCATGGCTTCCTCGCGCTCAGCCTCTAACTCCACATGGCGAGAGATGTCAGAAAAATTCTTAATGCTCTCATTGTGAGTGAGGATTTGTTTCATGTGAGTCCAAGAGTCTGGCAAAGATCTTATTACAGCCTGCACCTGCTGCTCATCAGTGAGATCGTGACCTGCAGACTTCAAGTCGCGGATCATGCTTGACATCATTCTTAGATGCTCAGTCATGTTCTGACGGGGATCTTTTCGGAGGGTCTCAAATTTCAAAACAAGAGCCCTTAACGTCGTGGTAGAGGTTCCTCCAAAAGCAATTTTCAAGTTATCCCACATATCCTTGGCAGTCTTACACTTTTAAACTCGCAAATCAGATCATCCTGCATGCTGCTTAACAGTGTAAAGCGTGTGCTACGATCTTTGTTGAACCATAACTTGTAAGTCTCCTGATCTCTTAGGTGTTGAGCAGTGTTGCCTTCTGCGGCGGGTCATGGATGTTGTAATGTGATCAAGCAACTCTTGCTCGTTCAAAAGATATTGGATTTTTCGATGCCATATGTCATAGTTAGTGCCATCTAATTTATCCCCTTTCGTTAAGTCAGCAATAACATTCTTCGAGGCCATCGATGAATCACTACATTTAAGATAATAACGAGGAGACTAAGTTGACAATTCTACACATCAGTCTATTTGATCTAAAAATCCACAATATAATATTAAATATTCTTCATATAATAAGATCGAAAGTAGACTTAGAGTACTACAGTCATCTCCCATTTATATAAGAATATTCAATATTATTAGGGTAATTTCGATCAAATAATGTAAAAGAAGAGGAACTAACATCTCTTAATTACTAAACATGTATATACTAAACATGAATATTCAAATAAAGAACTAACAGCAGATAATCATGTTCAAAGATATTCTAATAATTATGAACAATAATTAATCATGCATGTTCAAATAGCAATTAATCATGCATGTTTCAAACTCTCAACACATGATTTTAATTCATCGAATCATACTTAGATTGTTTGAATATAAAGTGCATGAGTAAATTTATTGCATGGACTAATACATTTATTGCATCGGATCATACAATATATCTAGAGCAAACTAACTCATAAATTATTGCATGGACTTAAATAAGACAATCTCATAGTCATGAAGCTAATGATGATCCGAAGTACTAATAAAATCATGTCTAAAAATGCGATAACATCAGGATAGCTAAACCAATCGTCTGGAGACGGTCGGAGTCAAGGACGGCACCGGGGAACATGCCGTATGTGATGCCGGAATCGTCGTACTGCCAAATTTTCATTATGGTGGCGACGAGGGATCGGGTCAGCATTTCCTCCCCGGGCCACGTCCAATAATGCGGCTAAGTCGAGCTCGACCACGAGGTCCGCTCGGAAAAATCACATTAGTGCGACGTCTGGCAAGACAGTCAAGTTCACGTCGCCGACGGGCCGACGCCCTCATGCGGGCCTATTCCACCAGAAAAGTGCGCCTGGGCATGGGTGGACCAGTACCCATGCGCTCAGCCAAGCCACATGTTCGCACAGTGCCACGCCTGCACCCTCGCGAACCGTCACACCTGCATACATGGACCACCCATGCGCACTCCAAACTGGCCTGCATGGCTGCGAGGACCTCCGTGAACACCTCCACGAGCGCCAGGGCCGCTGTCACCACGCCCGCCTGCATGACGGCCATGTCGCTGACTGCACGTCCGCGCCGGTACGTATGACCACGCGTCGCGCAGCTGAAGCGTAGTGGGCCCATAACCCACAGGTCCCAGGATCGAAACCTGGCTCTGATACCAATGTTTGATCTTGTACGGGGTGTGTACCTCGTGCATTGCGGAATGTCGTAGGATCGGGAAGAAGGCTACAAGAGTCTTGTTCGTTGTTCCTCGCTCCAAACGTACTCGGGATCCGACGGTGATGTCCCGTGAGAGAAGACTTGCACTGTGTGTGTGTGTGTGAGAGAGAGAGATGGAGTTCTTGCACAGTCTTCTTCCTTGGGCAGGGAAGACACTTCTTACTTGCGCAGGGGAGACTACCGCAATCAGGATGCCAAGAGAGTTCTATCTTCCATTCTACATTTTTCCCACCGAAAAAATGCCCAGAAGCCTTCCGCGCAAGTGACGTTGCCAAGGCAACGTTTGGTGCCCCACGTGGGCACAACCGATGGCATAAGCCATTGGTTAATAACACTTACGAATAGCTACAGTCCATTTTATTCCCTCCCTATGTGGCGACTCCCAACTCATCAGTACTTTTAATGTGCATGGAAGACAGACATGAGCACCATTGTTGAAGAGATTTTGGGAGCAAATCCTTTCATTTATAATTTTAGGAAAGATTTATTCTTCAGATTCGTCGGACTTATGCTCCTTGCATGTAAGTCGTGTCCGACAGGGTATCCTTGCAGTGAGATCACATAATCAGTTTGAAAATGATAGGTATAAAGCCGAAAGTAGCTTTTATGGCTTGCATAGAAAAAGATTCCCCTAAGAATATAGGTAAACATTATAAGTTAAAATTCTCTTTGATTAAGGAAATGAACTAATTATTGACTGATGTACAATATGATTAACGAAAAGAAAAAAACCTTCAGTATAGTGAGCATAGTTGCAAAAAATTGCCCTTTATATGCAGAATTATAGAAGCATCACATAGATTGTCATGCACCAAAAATGGGTATAAATAATTGCAGTGGAAAATGAAATATCCAATCAAAAAATTTTCTCAAATCTCATCTCATTGGGGCGCGACATTCAAATCAAATCTCATATATGGAAGGTCAAGATTTAACAACACATTTAGGGCCCAATTATATCATTAACTCAAACCACAAAACTTCTCCATGAAAATGATCATGATACACTAATCAAGTGTCAGTCATCTTGTAGACCTCTAACTTAGTACTAACAATTCCATAAATCACATCACTAAGATTATCCAGTACACCAAAGTTTCGAGGACCAAGACAACACTTTATTCCATAAAATATTCAAAAGTTTGGAAAGCACAAATGCTGTAATGGTCTCCACATTCAATTCATCTGATGCTCATAAAGAGATACATTACCATATTATCAACAATTGGATACAATTCTCCCTCCATGCTAACCTAACTAGTATTAAAACAAACATGAAAATTTTTCATGTTGATCACTCGTTCTGGAACTACTAAGGGGTTGCTTTCTATGGTGATCTTCTTGCTTGGCGCACATATCCCATCCTTTTGGTTTCTAATTCTTTATTTCCATAACCTGAAATGGTTAGGGGAAAATAGGTATGAGCAAACTAGCCCAGTAGGAATTACATCTCAAGGTGCAGGCAAAGTCTAAATGATTATCTTTTAAGTAAGCAGAAAGTCAAGGAGAACAAGCAGGATTTCATGTATGAACAAGAAGCATGATTATAACAGGCAAGAGTTGCATTTAGGAATTCAAGATGAATCATGCTATTTATCATGTCATGAGAACAATAGAAAAGTCAAGCTATTATCCAATCAAGCATGCATGTGACAAGAATAGAAAATTGGCCATTTTCAACAAAGCAAACTTTTCAAGTCAAGCGAACGAATCAAACATATCATATCAAGTAAGCACATTGTGCTTCATTATTATCATACAACCAAAAGATACTTTGCAATCTTGCATACATATGAATGTCAATGCCAAGCACCGCTCAAATTGTTTTGATCCCTACTCCCCAGGTTATCAAGTACGTTGGGGTGCTCCTCCCTAGAACTGAATCAGGCCCCATTGCGTAGGCATTTGATTAGAGATATCATCCCAACAGTAGTGTTGAATTCAGAATAAGATGGCCATTGGAGTCAAAAATTAAGGACAAACTTGTAAGATATCATAGAAGCTAATAACATGAGCTCAGATCAAGGAACTTCAAGAGTACAAATTTTTCAAGAAATCAAGTATGCGTTGGATCAAGTAATGTAGTAAGATCAAAGGGGTTCCTAAACATTTCTTTTGAATTCAGATTCAAGGCAAGTAGATTAAAAGGTGGAGTTTTAGTTAATCACAAGGGAATAAATCCAAGACAAATTAGGAGTTATTAGAATAATCTTCACATTCTTACCATTTTTAACATGTACAAGGTACTGAGGGTACTATCTTGCTGGTTGCTCTTATATAGAATAGATCATAGTGGACGGAAGGGCCAATCGAATTGACAGTTAAAGTGTGCGAGAGGGAACAATAGAAATTGACAGTCTAAGTGGACAGTCAGAGTTGACAGTCGAAGTGGCCATGAGGGCCAATCAAAGTTGAAAGTCAAGAGTGCCACAAGGCCAGTCGTAGTGTACTTGGAACAAGAAGGGTCTATGGATAACTCAAGAGTGCATCAGACCCAATGATGCTAACAACAAACATTTTAATGGTGTACAAGAGACTTAGAGAAGGTTTCTAGCAAGGAGGTTGTAATACCCCAGCTTCTTGGGATTCCGTCTGGCGTCTTGGATGACTGACCACTAATACATCCGATCTGGGCGACACATTAGTGTCACGTCGGGGGTGTCCGTCTTGACAGTCATCCTTGTCGCCCTACTTGTGCTATGCGTTCTTGTCATGCCCAACTTTCCCATCGTGTCTTCTTGTCATGCCTGGTCAGCGGTGTTGAGCAACTATCATTTAGAAAATCTGTTGAACAACTATCTATTTTTAATATTATATTTTTGCTATGACAAAACCTTTTATGACTTTATCTACAAACAAATTTATTGAAATATACCTCAAGTGACATGACCTGTATAATACTATATATCACACTCACGAAATTTCTCTAAGTCCACAGCATATACTATGTATCATACTAACTCCGACTCCAGAAAAGTTGAGGTGTTGAACCATCTGTGAACCGTACTCCGACTCTTCGAAAGTCGAAGTCTGTTAGTACTCTGAGTTCTTGGAAGTCGAAGTCTAGACTCCGACACTCTTAAAGTCGAAGTAAGATATCGTTTGGTGAACTCTCACTTCGACTTCTGAAAAGTCAAAGTCCTCTTACTTCGACTCCTGACAAGTCGAAGTCTCTGTATTATACTCCAACTCCTTGAAGTCGAAGTCTTTTATTGTTTGCACTCCGACTCCCCAAAAGTTGAAGTATGACTGTTTGATATCACTCCGACTTTCCAAAGTTGAATTTTTTGATCAGTCTCACTGTGACTTCTATAAAGTCGAAGTTCATCTTGTATCTCTTGTTTCTGACTCCGACTTTAGGAAAGTCGAAGTGTACTATCAACTTCTATGTACTTAATAATGTTTTTTGTATGAATTTGTTGTTTCATGAAATCCATTAAATCTTGAGTTTATGTAATTCAATATGTTTGCTATCCTAATGGAATCTCTTACAGTATGATTAACTCTTGCATATCCTACAGAATAATGCTCTTTATTAATACCATCATTTAAATATTCTGTTAGGTAGAATAATTTATATTCAAAATGACCACATAAAATATCTTTGAATAGATCTGAAATATTTATACAAATTGGTCTCTTGCTTTTTATCAGAAGTTCAGATCTTCTCCCTTTTGACAGTTGCCTTGCAGTAAATGCGATGGTAAGTATAGGCTGCATGGAGTATCTGTCAAGAGTTCACCTACCACTGTCAGAACCTCACCTTACCTTCTAGATGCAACTGTCTGTCTGCCTTTTATTGCACTGAACATCTATCCATCTGAGGTTCTTTATACTTTAGATATATTTCCATCTCACCTATCTCCAAAAGCATGGAGGTATCTTTTTCTATCTCATCTTTTCTTGTAGAACATTTATGAAGTATGCCTTGCTCTCAGTCTTCAACATGGAGTTTTATAGAACAGTTAATGAAGACTGAAGCTACAAGTTTAGCCTGAGACAATGGAAATCCAAAAGCTAAAGGACTGTTGAAAAATAAAGTCTTAATCCAAAGGATCAACAGTTACTTCTCAAATGGCTACATCTCAAAGGATAGTTCTATAATGGATAGTTTCAACGGAAACTTAAGGGCCTCTGAAGAATATAGAAGCTGGAGTTTTGAACAACAACCAACTCAGATAGTGAGAGAGCAACACAACTCCCATCTAAATTCACAAGTAAGAGTCTCTGAAGGATCGAGGAAAAGGTGTGGATAAGATCTAGAAGGGGGGGGGGATGAATAGATCTATGCCACTTTCTGCGGAAGCTTAAACAATTTAAAATACTTTTAGAATCAGAGACAATTTTAATCAGTGAAAAACACAGATCTGATGAGATGATAGTACGTTGATAAAATAGATGTGAAAACCAGTTGATTAAGTGAATCTTGATCGATCCTATGCAAGCATCTAACGGATGAAAGAATCAAACCACAAATAGACAAGTGCACAGAGATTTTTAGGTGGTTCGGAAATCACCCATGTGATTCCTACATCCACCCCTCACACCCAGTGAGGATTCACTAAAACCTGGGTAACACACCCTGGAGCCAGACAACTCCAACACTTGAGTTTACAACTCACACACCTCTAGAGCAAGACTACTCTAGATCCCTGAGCAAGACTGCTCAACAAACACTTGAGTTAGACAACTCAAACTGAGCACGACGGCTCACAAATAACAATGCTAGACACCAACACACGACATGGATCTTCTAGCAGCAGATCATGTCAACATGAGAACATTCATGAGAGTTATGCAGAAGCACTTGCACAATCTCAAGAAGTCTCAGAAGAACAAAAGTACATTGAGAATAGTGTTAAGAGGCTTTGTTCTTCAGTGTACTCCTTGTAGAAGCTCAGATTGGGAAGAGGCTTGAATCCTTGAAGTCCCAGCCGATGCTCTGCACTATTGAAGTTGGGGATCTTTCTTGAAGTCTTCTCCAACAGATGCTCCTACTTGATCTGCTTCCTTGAGGCACCTCAATTGCTTCTTCAGGATCAAACTCCAATTCTCACAATCAATTGATGAGAATTGGTCTTTAGAAGGCACCAGGAGAGCAGAGGAGGGAGATGAGCTCTTCTCGCCGCCAAAGGGAACTTTTCTAGAGGCTTGGAGAGTTCGTTGGGGTCTTTTATGATGGACGGCCAATTGGGGCCTTTTATACCCAAAAGATTCCAAAGATACCCTTTAGGTACAAGGGCACACGATCCTAGGTTGATACCCCATCGCCCTAGGCTGACACATGGCAAACTTCCATTTTAAGTTGCAAACTTTCCGTAGTGTGTCGACCTGCCCTGGTGGTGGTGTCGACACACTGTCCCAAATCTTGAAACAGGCTATTCTGGGAACTGATCCAGTGTCGACCTACTTTGGTGTTGTGTCGACCTGCTGTCCCGGTTCTGAAAACACTGTTCTGGGAGCAGGATCCAGTGTCGACCTGCTCTAGTGTTGCGTCGACCTACTGTCCCCAATTCTAAAAACTGTGTTCTGGGAACAAGCTCTGGTGTCGACCTGCCCTGAAGGTGCGTCGACCTGAGTAGTCTGATTTCCAGAATCTGCAACTCGTGTCGACCTGCTTTCTGACTAGTGTCGACACAGTCTTATCATTTCTTCAGTTTTTTTTTTGCCTTGAGAGTGAGGTGTTGTGTCGACACCATTGAGTGGTGTGTCGACATACTTTTACAAAAAATGTTTGTACCTGAAGAATAAACACATATATCATTAGTAAAATATTTTATTATAAGTACAAATGATAAGTGTGCTTTGAAACATGCTTTTTTGAATATAATTCTTAGGTAAGGTGTGTTTATCATGATTCAATTATTTTGCATTAAATCACATTTGTCATCATTAAAATAGGAGGGAAAATATATGAAATTACACTCAACCCAACAATCTCCCCCTTTTTGATGATGGCAACATTAAATCCATATGTCAATGAGGTTTTGATGAGATGTGATTTTAAGCAATTTTTGGTTATTCAATGTCCTTATTTTTGTTCATGTTCATGCTTGTTAAAGACCTTTAAATATGGCTCATTCACAATTGATGGTTGTATTAAGAAGTACAAAGTAACTTGAAGTAATTAGTGCATAAAAAGGTCAAGCAACTTGACAAGCATTCATTCATTCACATTCACATAAAAATTTTCAATCACATTGAAGTCACAATTGAGAAAATCATTCAAGCTAAGCAAAATGCATTCATTTCATTCAAGACCCATTACAATCATTCCAAAAAGATTACAAAAGAACATTTCTCTTTCTTTCTTTCTTCTCCCCCTTTGACATCATCAAAAGAAAAATTACATTAAGTAGAAGATGGAGGAGGAGGAGGAAGGGGAAGTAAGATGGTCTCAATGTCAGACAGTCTTTTCTCCATAAAAGTCAAGCTGGACTTGATTTGATCTTGAATGGTTGTGAGTTTTGTGTGCAAGAAGTGTTCCATTCTGTCTGAATTTTCTATCAAGGTAGCTTGAATTCTTCCTAGATCATTGCAATGGGTTGTGAAGAGGAAGATGATCCAGCTGACCAACCAGGCCTTTGCATGATCTTGAATTCTTTTGTCAAATCAGATATCTATGTATCTGTGTGCATTGAAGTTCCTCATGCTCTCCAAGTCATCCACAAAATGAGCAAAAGACAGTCTAGTGCTGGTGATCTCATGTAATGTCTGGTTGGTGTTGAAGACATCAGCTTGGAATTTGCCAAAATTCCCTGAAGTACTATCTCTAACTTTTTCTGGTGCTCCTTCAGTTGAACTGAGACATCTGCCATTGTACCAATCAATCTGTTGAATCTTTGAGCTGCATAGTCTGAGGCAGCTTTTTGGTCTATGAACTTGGCAGATACAGTGTTCTCCAATCTTTGAATCCTCAACTCAAATGTTTCTGACATGGTTTGAATGGAGGAGTTCAAGGTTTCAAATTTTTCATTTAAGAAGGAGACAACTCTGGTGGAACAGAAGGTCCACCAGAGGATGTGGATGGTTGAAATGTGGGTTGTGGAGATTCAGAGTGTATGAATGAGGGTTGAAACTGAGGTGAGAGAGGGGCATGAACTGGGATATCACCTTCAGTTGGGACTTGAGGCTGATCCTCATTCAAAGGAGGCTGATCCTCCTGACTTGGGGCTGGTCCCCTTCAACTGGAGGCTGTTCCTCTTGAGCTTGGGGCTGGTCCCCTTGATCTTGAGCTGTTCCTCCTGAGCTTGAGGGGCCTCAACCACAACTGGCCCTCTCCTAGCTTGAGTACCCTCCAGTCTAAATCCCATGAATTTTTGAATATTCTTAAAGGTATAGATGTTGGACTTAGGGATAGACTGGGATTTCTCATTCTCCAAGGGCACACCAAAGTGCTGGAACACTGAGGTCAGATGGCAGCATATGGAAGAGATCTCTTGAGGTCCTTCCTGGTTGTTTCAGATATGATTTGATACATTATTACATGGAGGTTGATTTTGATGTCTTTTACCATGCAATAAAGAATGAACCTCTGGGTCTGTAAGTCTGTCCCTTCCACCACCTTGAGGGGTAATAATTGTGGTCAAAATGTGGTGGATGACTCTCAACACAGGGGGAAAGGTATTGTGTTGAATCTGGTAACATGGGTTTGTTTTGGATCAGAGGCATCAGCAGGAAGGCCTGTGATGATGGAATAGGCTTCATGAAGATCAAATTCAAATTCATGATAATCTGCCCCTTCATCTGGTACTTTGAAAATAGAGGCAGCTATATCAGTTGGCATGTCAATAATATGCCCTTAACTTTGATTTATATCTGTCATATGTGCATTTCAGGTTCTTGTAAAATTCCCTAACAAATCTTGGATAAAAAATTTGAAACTCAGAAATGAATATCAACCAAGACTGAAGAGAGAAATAGGTCTGAATTTCTGGAAATGTGTCTACTAGCTGAATATCTGATAAATCCACTATCCTTGGCTTTAGAATAAGCTTGGCTTCACTGGTGGTGTCTTGAGACTTGGAAGACTCTGAAGATGATGATGATGACTCTGAAGAGTCTCCAGAAGGGGAGCCCGGATTCTCTGGTCTAGAAACCCTACCTCTGCCTGAAGAAGAGGGTCTACCTCTCTTGGCTGCTGGCTGAGGTGCAGAGGAGGACCCTGGTTGCTCTGCAGGGTCATTCCTCCTTTTGTTCTTCTTTCGAACTGAGGAGCAACATCCTCTGCCGAAACTGGCCTGGACGACGCCTGAGATCTTGCTCCACGGCGAGGACCCAACTTCTCACCATGGTGGCAAGGATGAAGTGGAATCGGGGTTTGATGAAGGAGAAGAGAGATGATTGAGAAAGGGTTTTGATCGAGGGAGAAATGTGTGGATTCTTGCCGGAAATGAGAAGAAGAGTATCGTCGGGTCGACCTGATGCCTAAAAGGGTTTGCAGTGGTGCAATACCCCGCAGGAACAACAAGGCTTATCCGAAACCCACGATTTAAAAGGTTCTAGCAAGAGGACAGTGTCGACACAGGAAGAAAGTAGTGTCGACCTGACCTAGGGTATGTGTCGACACGAGATATGAGTGTGTCGACCTGGCCTTTGAAGAAAATTTGAATTTTTGTGTGAGAATTTTTTGAGAATTTTGGGACTTCTTTAAAATGATAACTAATGAAAGAAATAGTCATTTCAAGGATGTTTAAGAGACTTAAAAATTCATTTGTTATATTTTGCAAAAATTCATCACAATTCAAGTTTTAAACAATTTCCAATAGGATATGAGCATTCAAACACTTGAATCAATAAAATGATGATTTGAGGGATATAGTATCTAACAATCGACTATAATCTACCATATTTCTCAACGTTAAAGAAATAAAGATATCCTCTAGACTGAATACAATTGGATTGAAAATAAAACACAATCTTAAAGAACAACTTGATGATGAATGAAAAGGATTCTTTCTAAACAACTCCATCAACACATATATTTGTCTTTTAACAGACTATCAATGATATAAATCTTTTTCACTCAAGTACTAATGCTTTTTACACACCATAGTCCCTGGATACTTAAGATTTATTCATTATTAAGTCTCAAAGGGGTAAATGATGACCTTTTGACATGAAATATATGTTTGTAGACCCAATATTTCCAGTTACTCAGCCATCATGAAGAAGTATAGCACATTTTTGCTGTATTTTGAATTCATTTTTGAATTTTTATCCCCTTTGAACAGAGATAACATTAGTGCATCATGACATGCATGACACTTCATTCATTGTGAAGGTGTGCAATTTCTCAGCTCAAATGTCATTGCTCTGTTGAATTTTCAAAATTTTAAGAGTTTTGTAAGATAGAAATCAATTTTATCCAACATCAGTTGCAAACAAAGAGATGTTTTAATTTCAAGTAACAATTTGTTTTCAATCTTGGAAGATTTCTGAGTTTCTGTGGGTTGAAAAATATAGTTGACAGTTGATTAAAAAAAATATGATAGATCACTCAAAGGATCATTTGGAGACTCTAGACATCTGAATGATGACATCATGCAGGAAATTGATGAAATGCAAGAAAAGTTATGAATTTTACAAAAGTCATGACTTGTGAATTTTCTAGCTCCCCCTGAGATGATGATTTCAATCATTTTCTATCAAAATAAAGATACAAGATTATGAAATCAAGAGAGATTCTCTTTAAACAATAAAAACTCCCCCTCAATAATGCATATTCATTTCTTAGTACTTGGTGGAGACATACTCTCGCATAGTGAAAGTGTCCAGACAAGCATGACCTATCATTCTCCACGTCACCAAACAAGATATACCAAGAAATTTCAACACAATAGAGTTGAAGAATTTATTGTCCAAAGGGAAAGGAAGTGGAATTGAGAGAGATATGGACAGTAATGACTAAGGAAGCAAAGGGTTATGATATGAAAAGAACTCCCCTTAGACAATGCATAACACTCAACCCAAACCTAAAGAGAGATCATGAATGTGGACATTTACAAAGACCAAGTTCTCTCCTCAAGGATGAAAACCTATTTTCAGGAAGTTTTGGTGAAAATGTCTACAACTTGTTTTTCAGTTTCAATGAAATTTGTTCAAAGGACTTCTTTGCAACCTCATCTCTCAAGAAATGATGCCTAATTTCAATATGCTTGGTTCTAGAATGTTGAATGGGGTTTTTAGACAGATTTATTGCACTTGTATTATCACATAGAATGGTACACAACCTAGATCTTGGTTGTAATCGAGAAGTTGATGTTTCACCTAAAGAATTTGGGTTCCACACCTACCAGTAACAACATACTCAGCCTCTGCAGTTGACAGAGCAACTGAATGTTGCTTCTTGGAAGCCCAAGAAATAAGCACCCACCTAGGAATAAACACAGCCACTTGTGCTTTTTCTATCTATTTACACCCAGCATAGTCAGCATCACAATAGGCAATCAAATCTAGCTTGCAATTAGCAGGATACCAAATTCCTAAATCACATGTTCCAACAAGATATTTGAAAATTCTTTTAACGCTAACATGTGACTTTCTTTAGGATTAGACTGAAATCTAGCACACAAACACACACTAAATTGAATATCAGGTCTAGAAGTTGTAAGATAAAGTAGAGAACCAATCATACCTCTGTAGGTCTTTTGGTCTACTGACTTACCATTTGAGTCTTCTTCTAGCTTAGCATTTATGGCAATAGGTGTGCTTGAATGCTTGACGGTCTGAAAGTCAAACCTTTTGAGAAGTTCCTTGACATACTTGGCTTGACTGATGAAGATCCCTTCAGATGTTTGGTTCACCTGCAATCCCAAGAAGAATGTTAAATCTCCCATTAAACTCATTTCCAATTCATTCTTCATTTGATTTGAAAATTCAGTGCATAGGCCTTTATTGGTGGAGCCAAAAATTATGTCATCAACATAAATTTGGACCACAAGTATTTGATTTTTTACTGTTTTTGTGAACAAAGTTTGATCAACAGTTCCTCTGGAGTATCCTTTCTCAAGCAAAAAGGTACTCAAACGGTCATACCAAGCTCTTAGAGCTTGCTTAAGACCATAGAGAGCCTTATTGAGCTTGAAAATATGGTTAGGATATTTTTCATTTTCAAATCTAGGAGGTTGTTCAACAAAACATTTTTCTTAATATAGCCATTTAAAAATGACTTTTGACATCCATTTGATAAACTTTGAAATTCATGGAGGATGCAAAAGCAAGGAAAATTCTAACTGCTTCTAGTCTAGCTACAGGGGTATATGATTCTTCAAAATCAATTCCAAACTCTTGATTGTACCCCTTTGCAACTAGCCTAGCTTTATTTTTAATTACCTGACCAGATTCATTCAATTTGTTTCTGAAAACCCATCTAGTGCCAATGACTGTTTGGTCACTAGGTCTAGGTACTAATTCCCATACTTGATTTCTTTCAAATTGATGAAGTTCATCATGCATGCATTAATCCAATCAGAACTTGATAAGGCTTCATCAATTTTTTGGTTCAATTTGGGAAATTAGAGCTAGTGGGTCTTCTTCAATATCATGCAAGAAAGATGATCTAGTCCTAACTCTATCATGCAAGTTGCCAACCACATTATCTAATGGGTGATCTCTTAAAAACCTATGTTCAGAAATTACCTGTTCAGAAGTACCCACTTCTGGGACAATGTTACCTGAGCCACTTGGAGATGGTGTGTTCAGGTTCTCTTCAATGTTTTCAAACTCCTCAACAGTTGGTGAAGAGTCCACATAAATTCATCCTCTTCAGTGCCTTGTCTTTCCCTGCAAGATTTAGAATTATTAGTTGAAAAGGAATTTTCATCAAAGATAACATGTGGTGATTCTTCAACAGTTTTGGTTTTAAGAATGTACACTTTGAAAGCCCTTGACACCTCAGAATAGCCAAGGAAGATAGCTTCCTGACTTTTAGCATCAAATTTGTCAAGGTTTTCTTTGTTATTGTTGTGTACATAACATTTGCACCCAAAGATTTTAAAATAGGAAACAGTTGGCTTTTTGTTTTTCAATAATTCATAGGGGGTTTTCTTGATTTTTGGTCTGACCAATGCTCTATTGAGTATGTGATTGGCTGTGTTCACAGCTTCAGCCAGAAGGATTTGGGCAAGTTACTCTCATGTAGCATGGTTCTAACCATTTCCACAAGAGTTCTGTTCTTTCTTTCCACAACTCCATTTTGTTCTGGAGTTCTTGGTGAAGAAAACTTGTGGAGTATTTGAAATTCAGCACAAAAATCAGAAAAAGATGTGTTCTCAAATTCACCCCCATGATCAGTCAAAATATTTTTGATTTTATATGGATAAGTTGTTAAGACAGTGGTACAGAAGTTCCTGAATTCAAGACAAGTATCACTTTTGTGGGATAGAAAAATAACCCAAGTAAATCTAGTAAAATCATCAATGATTACAAACTCATATCTTTTGCCACTTAGACTTAGAATTCTTGTAGGGCCAAAAAGGTCCATGTGAAGTAATTCTAGTGGCCTAGATGTGAGTATCTCATTGAAGTTTTTAAAGGATTTTCTTGTTTGTTTTCCTTTAGAACAGATCCCACAAACTTGATTTTCAACATTAGAGAAGGATTCAGGAAGCCCCTTAACCAAATTCAATCTTAACAACTTATTCATTGTTCTGAAACTTGCATGGCCAAGTCTTTTGTGCCAAGTCCATGCAATTTCATCTTTATTTGCAACAAAGCAAAGATTTTCAGAAAGTTTTATTTATGTTGATCATGTAGACACTGTTTTAACGACCCAGAATCCGCATTACAGTAACAACCAGTAACCCGAATTCTGACCCGCTAACCCACGAGACAAGCGGAAGGGTAGGAAGTGAAGTCCGAGGAGACATATGTAAGAAGATACACACCATGCAAAGCTGTAAAATTCAACTTTATGAACATATCATATACACCTCAGAGTCTGAGCAAAGTACAGAGTACAGAAGTACAACAAAAAGGTACTACTCACTGCAGCTAGGGAGCACCAACACCGGAGTGGCTAGACTCGCCTGGAACGGGAGTCGACGAGACACCCACCTGAAAGGGAAGGAGTGAGTCTCAAGAAAAAGACCCAGTAGGGAAAAGTAACCCCACCGGTAACTGAACTAAAGTGCGGAAAGTAAAACTGAAAGTAAGTACACGTCGCACACAACACAAAATTGTAAACCTCGCGGCTCAGTAACACACACTCACACACACAGCAAGTAGGACTCAGCTAGGGTCTGTGGCTCGGCGTCCCGTCACCACAGAGGCTCTCAACCCCAGCCACGTGTGCACACTACAGACGCTCTCTCTCTCGCGTCTGGTCCACCCGACTTTTTTTCCCCTACGCTTGACCCTAGCGGTAGAGAAGGGGCTCCACGGAGACCGGCTCAAAACCACCACAAGGAGTACACACAGGACAGAGTCGCACTCGACGTCCTGGCTCACTAGCGGAGGATAACCACACCTAGTCGTCTAGACGGAGTCGCACCCACGCCTAGGTAACACAACAGAAACGGTACACGGTAACGCAACGCGCGTACAACAGACGGAACACACTCAACGTCTGAAAACCCCGTACATAAGTAAACACCTTATGCCAGAAACAACTACTCAAATGCACAGGCGAGTCACACTCTAAGCCTGGCCCCTGTTGCTATTAGGGCGGACATCACATGTCAATCGCCTCTAAACACACAACTTAAGTCTGCTGGGGACAAGAGATTAACGGCCACATCGATTGCCGCCAATATGAGGTAAACGGCACTCACCATGTCGTTTATCCTGATTAAACGGCAATCGACCTTGTCGTTTAAATCACCCCTGAAGATCTCAACGTCAACAGATGTGGACGTTGATATCTTCAGTCCCCTAAACCCAGAACTGAACCAATCAGTTCGAATGGGCAGAACCACCCAACAGAACCTCGACTGATGGAGGGAAACACTTCCTCTCATCAATCTAAACTACCACACAACGAAATTAAACAGTCTAACGCCTAGATTGTCCAATTTACCCAAAATCCCGCATGATACAACCCAACCCTAAACCATGATTTGCACACCAATTCACTTAATTGAGCATGCTGGTTTGATGGGGAAGGTTGTAGGAGTTAAGTCCCTACCTCAGAAGCCTAAACAATCCCAGAACAGCCACTACTCGCGCCGGATTCCCTCGAAGACTCCGCGCGAATCACACCAAAACCACGCGTTTCCCGCCCGATCAAGCAACGCCACACGATCCAGGGCCTCCCACAAGCTCAAATCACCCAACAGAAGCTGCGGAAATCAAGAAAAGCAAAGGTGGAAGGAAGGAGAGGAAAGGAGAAAGATGGGTTCTGCTCTCGGGCTGCCCTATTTCAACAGGCACGACCAGTCGACGTCAACATCACTGGTCGCCTACTGAACCGCCTACAGACTGACGTCCAGATCCCTGTCGTTGAGTTCAATCTCAAACGTCCACATCGTTGGACGCTGACTCTGACTCAACGGCAGCCCTGGCCGTCAACCCCAAGTCAACGACAATGTCTTGTCGTCGACCACACAGAACCACTATAGACCCAATAGGATCCACTAAAGACCCGAGACCTTACAGCCCTCCCCCCTTAAGGAATTTTTCCCTCAAATTCAAACAACAAGGAAGAAAGAAAACTCACAAAGAGGTACGGAAACTGCTCGCGCATTTCGTCCTCCCGCTCCCATGTCGACTCACCACCGGAGTGCCACTGCCACGCAACACGAACTAAAGGGATTGCCTTGTTCCTCAACCTCTGAACTCGCGATCCTCAATGTGCAACGGAAACTCTGGTACAGTCAACACTGGAGTCACCTCAGACCACTCTGCACTCTGCAGAACGTGAGACTCGTCAGAAGGTACCTCCGAAGCATCGACACGTGGAACACGTCGTGCACTGCTGCCAACTCTGACGGAAGCTCAAGTCTATACGCCAAACCTCCGACACCTCTCAGTAATGGTAAAAGGCCCAATAAAGCGAGGACTCAACTTTCCACGCTTACCGAACCTCACCACTCCCTTCATAGGAGACACACACAAACCCTGGTCTCCTACCTGAAACTCGAGCGGTCACCTGCGCTGATCTGCATAACTCTTCTGCCGACTCTGAGCTGTCTGAAGTCTCTGCCTCACAAGCTGAACTACCTCAACTGCCTGCTGAACCAACTCTGGCCCCGTGACAACTCGCTCGCCAACCTCGAACCAGTCAAGAGGAGTGCGACACGGTCGTCCGTACAAAGCCTCATATGGTGCCAAACCGATACTGGAGTGATAACTATTATTATATGCGAACTCGACCAACGGCAAGTGAGCTGTCCACGACCCCTGCCACTCCAGGCAGCAAGCTCTAAGCATGTCCTCCAAAGTCTGGATAGTCCGCTCTGACTGACCGTCTGACTGAGGGTGGTAGGCGGAACTAAAAGCCAACTCTGTCCCCAAAGCTCTCTGGAAACTGCGCCAGAACCCAGAAGTGAAGCGAGGATCCCTGTCTGACACAATAGAGATCGGCACTCCATGCAAAGGAACAATCCGCTCTACGTACAACGCGGCCAACCTACTCACACCCCAACTAGTCCTGACAGGCAAGAATCTGGCAGTCTTCGTCAATCTGTCCACAAGAACCAAATGCTGTCAAAACCTCCAGCTGTCCTCGGCAAACACAAACAAAGTCAGTCGTCACGTGGTCCCACTTCCACATCGGAATCTCTAACAGCTGCACAAGTCCTCCTGACGCTGATGTTCGGCCTTCACCTGCTGACAGACCAAACACCTAGCAACAAAAGCCGCTATGTCTCTCTTCATCCCAGGCCACCAAAACTGACGTCTCAACCTGTGGTATATCTTGGTCGCCCCTGGATGAATAGAGTACCTGGAACCATGTGCCTCTTGCAACACGACTCTCCTGATAGACTCCTCAACAGGAACATAGAGTCTATCTCGGAACCTAACAGTCCCGTCCTCACAAAGCTCAACCTCTGGGAGAAGCAACACACTGTGCAACTCGGGATCTGCCTGCTGAGCCTCAGCAACCTGTCTCACAACTGCAGGAGCTGCTAACAAACTGCCCAACACACACTGACGATGACTGGATGAAACTCTGAAAGACCCCTCTGTCGCAGACTGCCACAACTGCCACTCTCTAAGCATCAGATGACTCATCTGTGCTTTCCTACTCAAGGCATCTGCAACTACATTCGCCTTTCCAGGCTTATACTCAATGCTGAAATCATAGTCCTTCAGATATTCCATCCATCGACGCTGCCTCATATCAGACCGATCCTCTGAGAAAACACATATCTCAAGCTCTGGTGGTCGGTACAGACTACAAAACTCACTCCGTACAGGTAAAGACGCCAAATCCGCAAAGCATACACCACAGCTGCAAGCTCTAGGTCGTGGTCGGGTAACTCTCCTCGTGGGGCTTAAGCTGGCGAGACGCATAAGCCACCACTGGCCTTGCTGCATCAAACCGCACCCAACCAACACCTGAAGCATATGTGCAAACCTCAAAACCCTCCTCACCTGAAGGGAAGGCAAGAACTGGCGCCGAGTAAGCAGTCGCTTCAACTCCATGAAGCTCTGCTCACACTGCTCCGACCACAAAAACGGAACTCCCTTCTCACAACCGAGTCAAGGGTGCAGCAACCTGAGAAAAATCTCGAACAAACCAGCGGTAGTAACCTGCCAAACCCAGAAAGCTACGAATCTCAGACACAGATCTGGGACTCTCCCACTGCAAAACTGCCTCAACCTTCGCTGGATCCACAGAAACTCCCTCACCTGAGATCACGTGCCCCAAAAAGTGAACCTGTTGTAGCCAAAACTCACACTTACTAAGTTTGGCATACAACTGGTGCTCTCGCAAGGTCTGCAACACGATCCTCAGGTGCTCGGCGTGCTCCTCCTCCGAAGCGGAGTACACCAGAATGTCGTCAACAAACACTACGACAAACCGGTCCAAGAACTGGTGGAACACCTGGTGCATCAGATCCATGAAGGCTGCTGGAGCATGGTGAGCCCAAACGGCATCACCAAAAACTCAAAGTGTCCATATCTGGTCCGAAAAGCAGTCCTCAATGTCCGAATCTCTAATCCGCAACTGATAGTAGCCCGACCTCAAGTCAATCTTCGAGAAGACACGAGCAGACTGAAGCTGATCAAAGAGATCATCAATCCTAGGCAAAGGATACCTATCTTGATGGTCACTTGATTTGCTTCCTATAATCGATACACAACCTCAGGCTACCATCCTTCTTCCGGACAAACAAAACAGGTGACCCCCACGGAGAAAAGCTAGGACGAATATAGCCCTTCTCCAACAACTCCTCAAGCTACCTCTTCAACTCCCTCAACTCTGCTGGTGCCATACGGTACGGTGCCTGCGCAAAAGGTAAAGTGCCAGGAACCAACTCTACAGTAAACTCAATCTCTCTCTCTGGTGGTAGACCAGGCAACTCTTCCGAAAAAACATCCGGAAACTCACACACTACGGGAATGTCTCCCACTCCCAAGGCAATCTGGTCAAGAGTCACTGCAGAAACTAGGAAACCCTGACAACCAGAAGCAAGTAATCTCCCTGCCCTCAAAGCAGAAACTAAAAAGCGAGAAGTAAGAGGTACGATACCCTAGAAGTAGAACGCCGCTGCCCCAGGTATCCACAAGTGCACCCTCTTCTTCTGGCAATCCATCACTGCACCATACCGCTCCAACCAATCCATACCCAAAATCACATCATAATCATGTAACTGCAAGGTGAATAGATGGGCTGACAACAACTGATCCTGCAACTGCACAGGTACCTCCTCGAGACAGTAGGACGTAAGGACAAAGTCCCCTGTCGGCAACTCCACTGCCAACTCAACAGACTCTCCCGAACTCAACTCCCCAAGGGAGTCTAAAAAGTCCTCAGACACAAAAGAGTGAGAGGCACCGGAATCAAACAAGACTCTAGCTGCACAACCAAAAACTGAAACAGTACTTCCACCAGGTGAGCTGCCTCCGCATCTGCACGAGTCAAGTGAGTAACACGACCTCTACCTCTCGACCCACCAGAACCTCCGGTCTGCTGACGCTGCTGCACAGGTGCCTGCTGCTGCTGCTGCTGCTGCACTCGGGGCTGTGACTGGGTCTGCTGCTGCGGCACACGAGTAGCAAAGGACAATCTCACGCCATATGACCCATCTGGTCACACCGGTAACACTGACCAGCAAAAGTACGCTGTACCTGCTGCGAAGGCTGACCAGTCGGCTGCTGAACACTCCCAACCGACTGCTGCCTCTGCTCTGCCTGCCTCCTATCACGCCGAAACTTCCTCCGAGATCCTGACTTCGCCGTCGTCCCAGTAGAAGTGGACGCGTAGGAAGTCGTAGTCCTCGGGGTCGTCTGTACACTACCCTGCTGCTGGTGAGGCTGAGAAGGAACTACCTGCGTCTGAACCTCTGCGCTCCGAGCACGAGTCCGCAAGGTGTCTGCCTCCAATGCTGCCCCTGTCTGATAGGCCGCATCCAAGTCTGTGACACGAGCAACTATCAGCGCCTGCCTGAGCTCTGGCCTCAAGCCTCTCACGAACTGCTGAGTCCTCAGACCCTTATCTCCCATAATCTGCGGAGCATAACGCCCTAGCTCCACAAATCTAGCCCTGTACTGCACCACAGTAGAGTCCCTCTGCTGCAAGTCCAAAAAGGGTACAACCTCTCCTCCGGACGTAAGTAGGACAGAAGGCTCTCTCAAAAGAAACAACAAACTCCTGCCACGGAATCTGTCTAAGTGGGCGAGACTGAAAAGTAGTCTCCCACTCAGCGGACCACCAAGTCAATGCCTGCGCCTGCAACTGGTAACTGGCTAGCAGCACTCGCTCCTCTGGAACACACTCCATGGAACGAAAAGTCCGCTCCACTACATCTAACCATGCCCGCGCTGCAACTGGATCAGGCTGGCCCAAAAACTAAGGAGGCTGAAACTGCAAGAACTCCCTCAACACCTTCCAGTACCACCCTGGGGTACCGGCACGTCGCGGTGCTGAGCAACAAACTGAGCCATCCCCTCAAGAAATCGAGTCATGTCTAATCCCTGAGCTACCTGAGGTGGAGGTGGCGGCGGCGGAACAATACCACTATGTGCGTCCTGTGGCAAAGGCTGCGTCTGCTGAGGTGGCGGAGCATCTCCAACCTCCTGACGAGTCCTCCTCTAGGCTACTCCCTCTCTAGGACGTCGCCTAGGCGCCATAGAACTATACACAAAACAAAATACACATAAATACACTAACTAACTCCGGGTTAATAGATAGATAGCTGCAGCTGTACTCTTTATACTTGAGTTAACATGATGGGTATTTCCTTATATATATCTCATCAGACCAGGCTCTGATACCAAACTGTAACGACCCAGAATCCACATTACAGTAACAACCAGTAACCCAATTCTGACCCGCTAACCCACGAGACAAGCTCAGAAGGGTAGGAAGTGAAGTCCGAGGAGACTATATGTAAGAAGATACACACCATGCAAAGCTGTAAAATTCACTTTATGAACATATCATATACAACCTCAGAGTCTGAGCAAAGTACAGAGTACAGAAGTACAACAAAAAGGTACTACTCACTGCAGCTAGAGAGCACCAACACCGGAGTGGCTAGACTCGCCTGGAACGGGAGTCGACGAAGACCCACCTGAAAGGAAGGGAGTGAGTCTCAAGAAGAGACCCAGTAGGGAAAAGTAACCCCACCGGTAACTGAACAAAAGTGCGGAAAGAAAAACTGAAAGTAAGTACACGTCGCACCACAACACAAAACTGTAAACCTCGCAGCTCAGTAACACACACTCACACACACAGCAAGTAGGACTCAGCTAGGGTCTGTGGCTCGGGTCCCGTCACCACAGAGGCTCTCAACCCCAGCCACGTGTGCACACTACAGACGCTCTCTCTCGCGTCTGGTCCACGACCGGTTTTTCCCCTACGCTTGACCCTAGCGGTAGAGAAGGGGCTCCACGGAGACCGGCTCAAAACCACCACAAGGAGTACGGACAGGACAGAGTCGCACTCGACGTCCTGGCTCACTAGCGGAGGATAACCACACACTAGTCATCTAGACGGAGTCCCACCCACGCCTAGGTAACACAACAGAAACGGGTACACGGTAACGCAACGCGCGTACAACAGACGGAACACACTCAACGTCTGAAACCCCTTACAGTAAGTAAACACCTTGTGCCACAAACAACTACTCAAATGCACAGGCGGAGTCACACTCTAAGCCTGGCCCACTTGTGCTATTAGGGCGGACATCACATGTCAATCGCCTCTAAACACACAACTTAAGTCTGCTGGGAGACAGGAGATTAACGGCTACATCGATTGCCACCAATATGAGGTAAACGACACTCACCATGTCGTTTATCCTGATTAAATGGCAATCGACCTTGTCGTTTAAATCACCCCTGAAGATCTCAACGTCAACAGATGTGGACGTTGATATCTTCAGTCCCCTAAACCCAGAACTGAACCAAATCAGTTCCAATGGGCAGAACCACCCAATAGAACCTCGACTGATGGAGGGAAACACTTCCTCTCATCAATCTAAACTACCAGCACAACGAAATTAAACAGTCTAACGCCTAGATTGTCCAATTTACCCAAAATCCCGGCATGATACAACCCAACCCTAAACCATGATTTGCACACCAATTCACCTAATTGAGCATGCTGGTTTGATGAGAAGGTTGTAGTAGTTAAGTCCCTACCTCAGAAAGCCTAAACAATCCGCGAACAGCCACTACTCGCGCCGGATTCCCTCGAAGACTCCGCGCGAATTGAACCAAAACCACGCGTTTCCCGCCCGATCAAGTAACGCCACACGATCCAGGGCCTTCCCACAAGCTCAAATCACCCAACAGAAGCTGCGGAAATCAAGAAAAGCAAAGGTGGAAGGAATGAGAGGAAAGGAGAAAGATGGGTTCTGCTCTCGGGCTGCCCTATTTCAACAGGCCCGACCAGTCGACGTCAACATCACTGGTCGCCTACTGAACCGCCTACAGACTGACGTCCAGATCCCATGTCGTTGAGTTCAATCTCAAAGGTCCACATCGTTGGACGCTGACTCTGACTCAACGGCAAGCCGTGGCCGTCAACCCCAAGTCAACGACAATGGTCTTGTCGTCGACCACACAGAACCACTACAGACCCAATAAGGATCCACTAAAGACCCGAGACCTTACATTGTTTTCCCTTTTTCCAAAGAATTTGATTTTATCAGTTGATGAGTCAATTATCTTACAAAAATCAGATTCAAACACAACATTATGACCTTTGCCACATAGTTCGGCTGATACTGAGCAGATTATAATCAAGACCATCAACTAGTAAAACATTATCTACAGAGTTTGAGGAAGTATGACCAACCTTACCAGATCCTAAGATCTTTCCTTTATTTTTACCTCTAAAAGTCACTGACCCTCCCTCCTTTTCAAGCAGGAATGAGAATTTGGCTCTGTCTCCCGTCATGTGTCGTGAACACCCACTGTCAAGAAACCACACATTGGTGTTGGTGCACGACCTTCCTGCAACAAGATCAGTGGAGAGAAGATTTTGGTACCCAAACAGAGTTGGGACCATCAGAATGTTTGAACAATGTTAGTAAATCTTTTCTCACCGAAATTTGACTTGTTTTTTATTTTTGTTTTGTTAAATTGGTGTTTTCAGTCTTTTTCTGTTTGTTCTTTTTCTTAGGAATGAAATCACCAACATTTTTGTTTTTAGTGGGAGGGGTGTTTTTCATTTGAGCATAGGAGTTTAGATTATGAGGTGGAAACCATGGATTTTGTTGGTACATCCAAAGGTTTGGATTAAAGAATTGAGGATGATACCAACAGGGGTTGTCATACCATTGGCTCCAAGGATTGGTCCAATCATCTTGAAATGCTGTCTTGGAGGTCCAAGGTTCTTTAAAACTGATTTCTTTTGACTTTTTCTTATTTTTCAATTTTTATTTGAATTTTTGATTGAGTTGTTTGAAGCTTTTGATGTTGAGCAGGTCGACCTTTCCATGACTGGTGTCGACACAACAACCACATAAGTCTTCTTCTTGTGGACTGGTGTCGACCTGTCAGGAGACTGTGTCAACCTGGTTGTCTTCTTTTGTTTTTAAGTTTTTAATTTGTTTTGTGTTTTGTTTGATGTTTTGTCTGATGTTTGCTTGATTTCTGTGTTCTCAAGATTAGGACCTTTGACAAATTTAATTAATGGTGCTTTGCCATTTTTCTCACCAGATTTGTCTTTGTTTGTTTTCTTTTTGTTGAATCCTAATCCATGAGAAGTTGTTGTCATATTTGTTCCTAGCAATGCCTCCAAGTTATCTTTACCTTTTGTGAAGGTTTGGATAACTTCATCCCTTTCTTTTAGCTGGTTTTGAAGAGTGTTAATTTCTTCAATCTTTTGCTGTTTTTCTTGTTTTTCAATTTACAGCTTTTTAGATAAGTCTTTGAATTCTAGGGTGGCCTTTTGAGAGGCAAGCTTCAGATCATCAATTAGATTCATAAGATTTTCTTTTTCTTTATTTAATTCTGTTATATCATTTTCTAGCTCACAAGTTCTGTTGTTTGAAGATTGATTATGATAAAGGTTTTCAATTTTCTTTTGATGTGTTTGTTTTCTTTTCTCATTTCAAAATATTTTTCAACTAATTCTGCATACACATCCTGTCAATCTTCAACAGTAAAATCTTCAAAAGAGGTATTTACCTTTTCTTCAGAATTGTTGGCCATGAAGCAGATTTCCTCACTCTCAGAGCTTGAGGATTTCTTGTCTTCTTCTTCCTCACTTGATTCTTCGTCAAACCAAGTGGCCACCATGGCCTTTGGCTTTTTGAACTTCTGGAATTTCTTGAGCTTTTCTTTCTTGTTCTCAGGACACTCTCCCTTCATGTGTCTTGGCTTGTTACACCTGTAACAAATGACAGTTTCGTCAGCTTTTTGATTCTTGTTGAAATTAGAAGAGGAAGTGTTTCTTTTACCTGTGGAAAACTTCTTTTTCCCAGACATTCTTCCTTTTCTATATTTCAAGAATTTTCTGAATTGCCTGGTCATGAGGGCAATTTCATTCTCATTTGACTCAGAGTCCTCAGAACTTGTCTTTTCTTGACTTTTGTCTTTGTTACTTGAAGAGGCCTTAAGTGCCATTGGCTTGGTCTTAATTATATGTTCTTCATTTCTTTTCAAATTGATTTCATATGTCATTAAATATCCTATCAATTCATCCAAAGACATTTTGGACAAATCTTTAGAATCTTCAATGACAGTGGCCTTTGTGTGCCAAATAGAAGAGAGTGAACGTAAGATTGTCCTTACCAAGTCTGCATCTGTGTAGTTCTTACCTAAGGCCTTGAGTCCATTGACAATGACCATGAACCTGGCAAACATTTCAGAAATTGTTTCATTAGACTTCATCACAAACAATTCATATTCTGAAACAAGAATATTTGCCTTAGTTTCCTTTACTTGTGATGTTCCCTCATAAAGTAATTCGAGTTTATCCCACATCTCTTTGGCAGATTTGCACATTGAGATTCTCGAATACTCTTTGGATGAACAGCACATTGAATCATATTCATGGCACTATAATTCAATGTGGCTTTTCTTATTTGTTCCCTAGTCCAGGTTTCTTCCTCACCCTGGTTTTCATAGGGACCAACCTCAACCACTTTCCAATTTCATAGTTTTGGGCTCTTAGAAAGACTTGCATTCTATTTTTCCAGTATGAATAGTCCGTTCCATTAAAGAATGGTGGCCTATTTATGGAATGCCCTTCAGCTATGAAACCTTTGGAATCCATTGACTTAACAAGAAAGCTCAGAAGAATATTCAGCAAACAAGCAAACAAGCAAGCAATCAGACACACAATACTCAAAAACTGCTCAAGTCAAATCAGATCAAGTATAACCTGCTCTGATACCAATTGAAGGATCGAGAAAAGGTGTGGAAAAGATCTAGAAGGGGGGGATGAATAGATCTATGCCACTTTCTGTGGAAGCTTAAACAATTTAAAATACTTTTAGAATCAGAGACAATTTTAATCAGTGAAAAACACAGATCTGATGAGATGATAGGTAAGTTGATAAAATAGATGTGAAAACCAGTTGATTAAGTGAATCTTGATCGATCCTATGCAAGCATCTAACGGATGAAATAATCAAACCACAAATAGACAAGTGCACAGAGATTTTTAGGTGGTTCGGAAATCACCCATGTGATTCCTACATCCACCCCTCACACCCAGTGAGGATTCATTAAACACCTGGGTAACACACCCTGGAGCCAGACAACTCCAACACTTGAGTTTACAACTCACACACCTCTAGAGCAAGACTACTCTAGATCCCTGAGCAAGACTGCTCAACAAACACTTGAGTTAGGCAACTCAAACTGAGCACGACGGCTCACAAATAACAATGCTAGACACCAACACACGACATGGATCTTCTAGCAGCAGATCATGTCAGACATGAGAACATTCATGAGAGTTATGCAGAAGCACTTGCACAATCTCAAGAAGTCTCAGAAGAACAAAAGTACATTCAGAATAGTGTTAAGAGGCTTTGTTCTTCAGTGTACTCCCTTGTAGAAGCTCAGATTGGGAAGAAGCTTGAATCCTTGAAGTCCCAACCGATGCTCTGCACTATTGAAGTTGGGGATCTTCCTTGAAGTCTTCTCCAACAGATGCTCCTACTTGATCTGCTTCCTTGAGGCACCTCAATTGCTTCTTCAGGGATCAAACTCCAATTCTCACAATCAAATTGATGAGAATTGGTCTTCAGAAGGCACCAGGAGAGCAGAGGAGGGAGATGAGCTCTTCTCGCCGCCAAAGGGAACTTTTCTAGAGGCTTGGAGAGTTCGTTGGGGTCTTCTTATGATGGACGGCCAATTGGGGGCCTTCTATACCCAAAAGATTCCAAAGATACCCTTTAGGTACAAGGGCACACGATCCTAGGTTGATACCCCATCGCCCTAGGCTGACACATGGCAAACATCCAATTTAAGTTGCAAACTTTCCGTTGTGTGTCGACCTATCCTGGTGGTGTTGTCGACACACTGTCCCAAATCTTGAAACAGGCTGTTCTGGGAACTGATCCAGTGTCAACCTGCTTTGGTGATGTGTCGACCTGCTATCCCAGTTCTGAAAACAGCTGTTCTGGGAGCAGGATCCAGTGTCGACCTGCTCTGGTGTTGCGTCGACCTGCTGTCCCCAATTCTGAAAACTGCTGTTCTGGGAACAAGCTCTGGTGTCGACCTGCCCTGAAAGTGCGTCGACCTGAGTAGTCTGATTTCCGGAATCTGCAACTCGTGTCGACCTACTTTCTGACTAGTGTCACACAGTCTTATCATTTCTTCAGTTTTTTTTTGCCTTTGAGAGTGAGGTGTTGTGTCGACACCATTGAGTGGTGTGTCAACATACTTTTACAAAAAAATGTTTGTACCTGAAGAATAAACACATATATCATTAGTAAAATATTTTATTATAAGTACAAATGATAAGTGTGCTTTGAAACATGCTTTTTGAATATAATTCTCAGGTAAGGTGTGTTTATCATGTTTCAATTATTTTGCATTAAAATCACATTTGTCATCATCAAAATAGGAGGGAATAAGATATGAAATTACACTCAACCCAACAATCTCCATAAAGCCTTCTACTGAATTGAAAGAAAGAGAGCTGCCTCCTCAGTCTGCAACTTCCAAGTTCTCAAGTTCTTAGAAGTCTTTTTCTGATTGGGTGGCATTTGTAATTCTAGATTTTTTCTTCAGTCCACCTTGTTAGATTCAGAAAGAGTTAGAGCTGAACTCTTATTTGTAATTCTTTCTGATTCACTGTGTTTGCTCATCTTTTTGAGCAGACACACCAATGTTTCTAATTTCTATCTTAGATATTAAATATATTTATAATATTTAATTAATCATAAGTTTTGTCATCACCAAAACGGGAAGATTGTTGAACCACTCTTATATTTTCCCTTATATTTTGGTGATAAAAAAACTCATGATTAATTACATATTATAAATATATTTCATATCATGTTTTCCTAATAAATATAATTTATGGCACTATCTCTTCCTGATTTGCGCTGAAAAGCCAAATCGATGGTTGTTCAATACAGATTGATTACTTACTAAGTGCCACAACGATTTCCATACAAATACATCGACTTTTTTTGAACACCGAATTCACTTAAACATCGACTCCACGTAACCATCGATTTCATTCTGTTCAACAACGATTTTGTTCAACATCGATTTCACTTAAACATCGACTCTATTGAACACCAAATTCAAAACATCGACTCCATGTAAACATCGATTTCATTCTATTCAACAATGATTTTGTTCAACATTGATTTCACTTAATCATCAACTCTGTTGAACACCGATTTTATTAGAACATCGATTTTGTTTAAACTTCGACTCTGTTCAACATCGATTTCACTTAAACATAGACTCTGTTGAACATTGATTTCATTAGAACATCGATTTCATTCAAACAACGATTTCCGTTTATACATCGACTCTGTTCAACATCGGTTTTACTTAAACATCCACTTCTGTTGAACATCGATTTCTCTAGAACATCGACTCCATTGAAACACCGATTACGTTTCACTTGAACATCGATTATGTCCAAACATCCACTGCATACATGTATTACATTGGAACATCGATTGTCTTTCACATAGACTCTATTATACTTAAACATCGATGTCATTTATATTTCAAATGTTTCAAATTGTCTTTAGCGTCCAATGAAAGTTCAAATGTATTTCATATGTAAGGCTCTCGAATTTTGTCCATATTATGTCTGCGTAGTTCTGTGTATATGGTATTTATCTTATTTTATGTACATATTATGTTTATTTATTTCTGTGCATGTGTGTTTGTATAGTGTATTATAGTTCTGTCTGAAATCCCTGGTTAACGTCAACATCACCTGACATTAACAGCAGGTTGACGGCAACCTGTGTGCCGTTGACTTTATAGTCAGGGGATATCGACGTTCAGATCGATGGACGTCTACTTCCTATTAACGACAGCAAAGTGGTTGTTTACTTCTCTAGTTATGTTTGTGATTCCAGATCTGAAACATATGCATTTTCTCCAGGATCTAATTAGGAAACCCAATCCCAACGGTCGGAAACCCTAATCCTAGGTGCACCCCGACTCATAACCCTATAAAAGCTAGAGAATTCGGCCAAGTTAGGTCCTTTGGTTTAGAGGAAAACCTAGGGTTCGTTGTGTGAAAAACTAGACTTTTGCAAGGCTTGATCCGGCATTTGAGAGCTTCTTCCAGTGATCTTCTTCGACTGGGAGGTGCTCCTGGTGTTGAAGAATCTTCCCCGACTCCGGAGGACCATCTGCACAAGCAGGAAGACCGGATTTGGGTGGGAGATCTGCACCTTCTTGGCTTGGTTGAGGAGGGCTTCTTCGACAAATTAAGCCTTTGGAGATTTTTATTCCAGGCAAGTAATCATGGGGTATCATCCCTAGACATGTCCCCTAGGTTCTAGGTATTTTTACAGATTTTAATTCGTGTCTTGGAACCCCAATTCTCTCTTTTATTTGAGTTTAGTCTGCACTTTCTGCAGACAGAGTTGACGGAAACCTTGTTGCCGCCAGGTTCCTGAGTTGACGGCAACATAGTGTGTCATTAACCCATGTTGACGGCAAGTTCCTTGCCGTCAAGTTCTTCTATTTTCACATAAAGTATTTGTCATGTCTGTGTGATCATTTTTGAACTTCTGGATGTCTGTGCATGCTGTAGAAATTATGGCTGGTCATGTATGGTCTTTAGGTCAGATCATGAGGTTCTGTCGAATTTCTGACCATGATTTTTTTTAAAATAATTTCTGTTATAGTGAATATGTATGTTTTGATGGTATTTAATTCTGAACAAATAGTTTGAATGCATGTTATGGTTACAAAGAAGTTTCATGGTCTTAGGGTTACTAGTTTCATGTTTTAAACCTGTGAACATCGACTGTTTTATTGTCTATCATGTTAAACAAGTATTTTAACTAAAATTACATGGAACTATATTAATTCTTAAAAATAGTTCTACTATTTCAAAAATTCTGAAAAAGTAGACATACGATAAGCTACATGTATAGAGTCTGTGGTTAAAAGTTGATACTATTTTGATACCCGTGGGTACTGTTTGTATTTTAAAAGTGTATTTAAGCCATGTTAAGCGTGTTTAATTTAAATCATGTTAATTTCAGTGTTTAGCAACATGTTTAGGTAGTGTTATGATTTATTTGTCACTATGAAATAGTCATACAAGATCTTTAACATGAGATATGAATGTTAATTAAAGTGCATGTGTATGGGTAAATAGTACATGTAAGTGAATGAAACCATGTGATTAAGTGGGATAATGTGTAGTATGTGCCGAAATTGACACTGCTACCATAGAAGGCTGTGGAGCCGTACTTTTGAAAAGTCCCTATGGGAAGGCTCATTATGTATGTGATATCCTGTGGGCATCAGGATGAAATCCTGGAGGTGGACAAGGACCACTGGTTAGGGTGGAGAGGGCTTCTCTCAGTTCTGCTCAATTACCAAGATTCGTCACTATATTGCCTAGGTGACGGGTATGTGATATGTGAATGTGTGTCCTTCTTTATGGTGGTTCGGACTATGTGTCACGGCAATTAAATGTGCAAAAGTGTGAAAAGTGTGCAAATATGAAATGTGATCATGTGATAGTATTGCATAAATGTGATACCATGTGAAATGATGTGAAACCATATGAATGTGATTTGTTTATGTTAAAACAGCAAGCAAAAGGTATGGATATGTGTCATAAAAGCATGTAAAAAATGTTAGATATCATGCTAGGATTGTTAGTTACTATGTACTTAATTCCATGACCTAATTGTGTAGAATTGTGAAATGATATGAATAGAAATTGAAACCATGAATCATGTTACATATTATGTGTAGAAAGCATGCTATAGATTATTCATGGATGTAGTACCCCGGAAAAAAATTAATATGAAAATAGAGATAAATTGAAATTTTATCAATTAATAAATTCAAAGCTAGTCAAAAAGGTATGCATTACTATTGCATGTGTATAAACACATATAAAATTTCACAAAGATAGTAGTTATACTTTGAACGATATTCTCTAATGATCCATTAGTGAGTTTGGGCATAAAAAATACCCTAAATTCGTAACATAAATATTACCTAAATAGAAAAGAGGTATTAAAGCATTAAAATAATCAATTGAGTTGGAATTGGATTCCTAAACTTACCCTACTCGCAAATTACCTCTCAACCTAACCCAAATAGGAAGTGGGCATGCTTGGAAAGAGGAGAGAAATAGAAAATCCCAAAATTAATAGGAGTTAGAGTCCTATTAGGAAATAGAAAGGGAGAAAGCTTAAATAACTCCTAAATCCCCCATGGCCAGCCCTAGGTCATTGCCAAGGGTTTTTGGACGTGGAGAGGAAGCCAAGGAGGAGGAGAACTCGTGGGGAGAAGGCTGCTCAAGCTCTCGACCCGTGTTCTTCAAGTTCTAGCCCTAGAAGAGGGAAACGAGTCAAAGGTAGACATTCTCACGAGCAAAATCTAATTAAAGTCGTCTGTAGATTGATCCATGCATCAGGAACAAAACTCCTTTCGTTTCATAATTTTTCTTCACCCAATCTTTTCTTCTTGAATTTTGAAGTTCTGCAAACACCTTGACTCCGAGACATCATGTTACATTTATATCTTCTTGAATACTCAATCCCAAGCCACAAAATTTTAACTGGAGATACTGATGATTGTTAAAAATCTTTTGCCCCTGAAAGCCATAATTTTCATCCATCCTACCTTGCGAATTAATTCCTTGAACTCTATTGTGTACTGTACCATGCACTTTGTGAATAAACTTGTTGAATCATGTCAAGACCAAGTCTACGGTTCAATTCCTATTTACTGTGAATACTATTGCACGTCTAGATTAGTTTGCAAGTGGTTTCGTGATTTTTCATCGACCGTACACTTAGTTATGAATTTTTGAACCACCCTGTGTCAGAATAGGGCAACTTGGACCGCAATCCAAGGAGCTGTCCTTTTCCAATTTGGACTTAGGCGTAGGACCTGAGAACGCGACGGCCCAATAGGCTGCGTTCCCAGGGCTGGTCGTGACAGAACCACCCGTCACGTTCAGAACGTGATAGGGGCTGTCGTCGCGTTCTGGCCAGCTGATTTGACCGGTCTGTCACATTCTATGCAAGACCCTGTCGCTTTCTGATCTTACCCCGTCGCGACCCTTACAAGGGTACGTCGTGATCTAAGAATTTTACATGAAGACCCATGATTTGTGTTGCTCTAACTTTCTGCAGTATCTATACCCTGTTAATAGTCATACACACAGTAAATACATCTGTTATAAAATGAAGGTATATTTGAGTGATTTAAAATACATGCACATGACCACTATCTATCTATGATTTCTCTTACACATGCACGCACTTGAACCATCTATTACGGCTTAACTTGGCATGAAAATATCTCATAATACATCTGATAATTTATCTCAAATATATATTTAATTTCCCCTATTTTAAATGAACTTGTCTTCGTTTTATCGCGATGTTTTGTGAATAGCGTTATCGACGCTCCACTGTTCTAGAATTCCTCTAGAATGTCGGACACTTATTTCTCTACACACTTTTCTCCTGACTTGGATGAACTCTCTGTCGGATACTCCTTCTGCCAAACTAGTGAATCCTTGTTCAAGGCCTCCGTAAGTCTTCTTTGTCTATGGATTCCCACATGGTCGATGATCTGGTTGTACCTTAATACCTATGTCACCCTTTAGGGATCAGTAAGATCCAAATGGCCTTAGAATGCTCTCTCTCGCTCTCCCTTGTCTTGAAGCTATCGACAATGATACATGAACACAAGTTATTAATCAAATTAATGCAAAAAGCACCTTATGTTGTCGAAACTCTCTCTTGATCATTATTATCCTGAAATCCTATTCACTGACTTGTTATGCTTGAAATCATTATGGACACGATACTACGACACTCCGAACCATCGTTACTGACTTGATAGTCGTTAATCACTTGACAATCTTGTTCGTGTTACCTGCTCTTGAACTCGCTCTGGTTATGATAGTCTCGAACTGCTAGTGAACATTGTTCTGTGACATGATCGTACTTATGTTCTCGGGCATCCTGACATGACATTCTTGAACTCTTGAAAGTACTCTCTTGGAACCCTTTGAGCTGTTGTGGCTCCTACTATTCTTAAAAGTCTAGCACTATAACTAGTCTTGTGACTCTACTGGACTTGAATGCATACTGCTGAGGGCACAGAGAGTGTCCGAGGGGCTCCAATCTAGTTCTGGGGGTAGAGAGCAACCTGAAAATACCTGTAGGGGCTAATGACGGTGTCGGCATTTGCACCTGTTCTGATTGACTATTCTGAATTAGATAGACATCTGACTGTTATACTGTTACTGTTAGTCTGTTAGTTTAGGCGTATTGCACTATTTTTGTACTACCATTGACTGTTACTGAATTGCTACTGTCCTGTTATTGAACGACTACTGTCGTACTCTTTTGTTGCACTGCTATCGTTCATCTACTTTCTCTCTCCTTGCTCTACATGATACTTGCTATCTTGAGTTATCGCTTTCTATCGTGACTTAACCATATTCATTGTGCTATACTTGACTCACGTGCTAATTGACCATCTTACCTGTGCTATTACTTTCTTGACTTTACATGACTCTCTCGATCTTTTGTTACTCTGCCCTTTTAAAGTATTAATTATTTAAAGCCTGCTTGATCATGAGATTTAAGTCCTACTGGGCATTATCGCTCACCCTTCATTTTTTATTATTTGTGTCTCAGGTAAGTCAGACAATGACGTTACGTACACCAATCGGATAGGACCAGAGTGATGAGTGACCTAGAGTCAGTTGATGAAGTTACCCTATTACTGTGGAGTCTAATAGTTATTGCTTTAGATTTCTTTCCAATGTAGTAGTGATGCCAATGAGTCTTGTGCGTGGTTCCGAATAATGGTTGCAATAATCTTAGTGATTTTATAATGAAATCAAGAGTTTATTTCAATTATTGCTTATTAGATGCTCTGATGTTTGCGTTTGTATGCGCAATTCACGTTACCATACTTGTTGATCACATTTCCCCCGATTTATTCCGCTGCTAAATTGAGGGGTGTGACAGTTGGTATCAGAGCCTAGGATGTCCTTATTAGAATATTTTAAAGTCTAGGATGTTTTAGGTGAACTACCATGACACGTGTCTAAGTCAACCACCATACCTATGTGAGGATTGGGTAGAACCATGGGCAAGACCTGAATACATTATATATATATATATATATATATATATATATATATATGTATCAACTTAGTAATACTTAGCACTCAAAGTAAAAAAAGCAATAAATTAAATGTTATTGCTCGCAGGAGACTAGAGGAGATGGCTGACGAGCATGCACAAATGCACGAATTACAACAGACTGTATAGGGGTTAACACAAGCCCTTAACAACATGATTCAAGCAGGAGCATGAAATGGGGCAGGAGACTTATATGGGAACTTTCAACGAATAAACCCCTAGATTTAATGGAACTCTGGATCCCGATGAAGCTGAAAATTTGGTGATGGCGATGGAATAAATCCTTAGAGTTATGCAATGTTCAGAGCAGGAGAAGGTCCTTTTGGCAACCTTCCAGTTGGACCGCGATGCTAGAGCTTGGTGGGAAGCTGCCAGTCGACAATTACCCAACATGACATAGAGTGGGATGAATTTTTAGATCTCTTCAACACCAAATATTTTTCCGAGAGGATTCGTGAGAAGAAGGTGAATGAATTCACAAATTTAAAACAACAAATGATGTCTGTAGCAGAATATGAAGCATAATTTGAAAGATTAGCACCGTATGCACCACATTTGGTGAGTACGGAAAAGATGAAGAAAGAGATTCTTAGAAGGGTTGAGACCTATGTACTAGGAAAGTTGGCTCCACTAGACATTACATTATATTCAGTCATGGTATTGAGAACTCAATTAGTAGAGGACACCATGGAACTTCTCGAAAAGATCCATAAGAAGAAGGTGTTGAAAAGGGAACGTGCTACACATTCTAATGGGAATAGAGGAAGGAATACAATAGATAGCAAGAGAATGACAGAGGAAGTGGAGCGGAAAGAAGTCTGTGAATATTGCGAAAAAATAGGGCATCAGGTTGATAACTGTTGGAAGAAATTGGGCAGATGCTTGCGATGTGGAAGTCAAGAACATCGAGTCATCAATTGTCCAACAAAGAGGAACCAAACTCCACGCCAAGGATGATTACAAGCCCTTGTGGGATATAATCATGACAATGAAGGTGGACAAGGTACCATCACTAAACCTTAGTTTAATTTCATATTATTTTCGAAATAGCAAAGCCCTAAGTGGGGGAGATGATAGAATGAAATATTCAGAATAAACTGGTAGTCGTATCATATCATATAAATTTGGGGACCAAATTCTTTTAAGTGGGGGAGGATGTAGTACCCCAAAAAATTCATTAATATGAAAATAGAGATAAATTAAAATTTTATCAATTAATAAATTCAAAACTAGTTAAAAAGGTACGCATCACTATTGCATGCGTATAAACACATATAAAAATTGCACAAGATAGTAGTTATACTTTGAACGATATTCTCTAATGACCATTAGGGATTTGGGCATAGAAAAATCATTTGGACCGAGTTTTAGAATTTATATGAATTATTATGGTAATTAAGGAATAAGTCAGAAAATCATTAGTACATAAACCAAAGTGGATTAAATATTAAAATATAATTATGGGTATACTCAAACGATACGTATTAATAGGCCATCATGAGAATTTGGACCATTGGACCTCTCATAGCCCATGAATAAATTCAAGAAAGAAAATACAATAAAATATGTAACTCTATTATTCCATAATTAAAAAAGGAAATTTCCCTAAGTTGAATTTCATTAAATAATGGGTTATCTTATTGGGCCAAAATAGGGATTTTTAAAGGAGAAATAATAAGAAAATACCATAAATTCGTAACATAAATATTACCAAAATAGAAAAGAGGTATTAAAGCATTAAAATAATCAATTTGAGATGGAATTGGATTCCTAAACTTATCCTAATAGCTTGGTCATGAAATTACCTCTCAACCTAACCCAAATAGGAAGTGGACATGCTTGGAAAGAGGAGCGAAAATAGGAAATCCTGAAATTAATAGGAGTTAGAGTCCTATTAGAAAATAGAAAGGGAGAAAGCTTAAATACTCTCCTAAATCCCCCATGGCCGGCCCTAGTCGTTGCTAAGGGTTACTAGACATGGAGAGGTAGCCAAGGAGGAGGAGAACTCATGGGGAGAAGGCTGCTCAAGCTCTCAACCCTTGTTCTTCATGTTCTAGCCCTAGAAGAAGGAAACGAGTCAAAGGTAGGCAT
Organism: Colocasia esculenta; assembly: GCA_014218235.1. NCBI lineage: Eukaryota > Viridiplantae > Streptophyta > Magnoliopsida > Alismatales > Araceae > Colocasia > Colocasia esculenta. The sequence goes on from JACBKR010000339.1 coordinate 68,797, forward strand.
TCTCACGAGCAAAATCTAATTAAAGTCGTATGTAGATTGGTCCAAGATCAGGAACAAAACCCCTTCGTTTCATAATTTTTCGTTCACCCAATCTTTTTCTTGAATTTTGAAGTTCTACAAACACCTTGACTCCGAGACATAATGTTGAATTTATATCTTCTAGAATACTCAATCCCAGGCCACGATATTTTAACGGGAGATACTGATGATTGTTAGGAATCTTTGCCCCTAAAAGCCCTAATTTTCGTCCATCCTACCTTGCGAATTAATTCCTTGAACTCTACTGTAATGTACCATGCACTTCGTGAATAAACCTGCTGAATCATGTCGAGACAATGTCTATGGTTCAATTCCTATTTACTGTGAATACTATTGCACATCTAGATTAGTTTGCAAGTGGTTTCGTGATTTTTCATCGACTGTACACTTAGTTATGAATTTCTGAACCACTTTATGTCAAAACAAGGCAACTTGGACTGTAATCCAAGGAGCTATCCTTTTCCCATTTGGACTCAGGCGCAGGACCTGAGAACGCGAAGGTCCGATAGGCCGTGTTCTCAGGGCTGGTCACGACAGCGCCACCTGTCACGTTCTGAACGCGACAGGGGCTGTCATCATGTTCTGGCCGCCTGATCTGACTGGTCTGTTGCGTTCTATGCAAGACCCTGTCGCGTTCTGATCTAACCCCGTCACGACCCTTACAAGGGTACGTCGCGATCTCAGAAATTTACATGAAGACCCATGATTTGTGTTGCTCTAACTTTCTGCAATGTCTATACCCTATTAAGAGTCATACACGCAGTAAATACATCTATTATAAAATGAAGGTATATTTGAGTGATTTAAAATGCATGCACATGACCACTATCTATCTATGATTTCTCTTACACATGCACACACTTGAACCATCTATTACGGCTTAACTTGGCATGAAAATATCTCATAATACATATGGTAATTTATCTCAATTATATATTTAATTTGCCCTATTTTAAATGAACTTGTCTTCGTTTTATCGCGATGTTTTTGAAATAGCGTTATCGACGCTCCACTGTTCTAGAATTCTTCTAGAACGTCAGGCACTTGTTTCTCTACACACTTTTCTCTTGACTTGGATGAACTCTCTTTCGGATACTCCTTCTGTCGGACTAGTGAATCATTGTTCAAGGCCTCCGTAAGTCTTCTCTATCCATGGATTCCACATGGTCGATGAGCTGGTTGTACTTAATACCTATGTCACCCTTTAGGGATCAGTAAGATCCAAATGGCCTTTGAATGCTCTCACTCGCTCTTCCTCATCTTGAAGCTATCGACAATGATACATGAACACAAGTTATTAATCAAATTAATGTAAAAAACACCTTCTGTTGTCAAAACTCTCTCTTGATCATTATTATCCTGAAATCCTATTCACCTGACTTGCTTTGCTTGAAATCATTATAGACACGATACTACGACACTCCGAACCATCATTACTGACTTGATAGTCGTTAATCTCTTGACAATCTTGTTCGTGTTACTTGCTGTTGAACTCACTCTGGTTATGATAGTTTCGAACTACTAGTGAACATTGTTCCGTGACATGATCATACTTATGTTCTCAGGCATCTTGACATGACATTCTTTAACTCTTGAAAGTACTTTCTTGGAACCCTTTGAGCTATTGTGGCTCCTACTATTCTTAATTGTCTAGCGCTATAACGGGTCTTGCGACTCTACTGGACTTGAATGCATACTGCTGTGGGCACGAAGAGTGTCCGAGGGGCTCCAATCTACTAGGGCAGAGAGCCACCCGAAAATACCCAGGGGCTAATGGGGATGGTGTCTGCATTTACACCGGTTCTGACTGACTGTTCTGATATAGTGGACATCTGACTGTTATACTGTTACTGTTAGTTTGTTAGTTGAGACGTACTGCAATATTTTTGTACTACCATTGACTGTTATTGAATTGCTATTGTCTTGTTATTGACGACTACTGTCGTACTCTATTGTTGCACTACTATCGTTCATCTACTTTCTCTCTCCTTGCTCTACATGATACTTGCTATCTTGAGTTATCGCTTTCTATCGTGACTTAACCATATTCATTGTGCTATACTTGACTCACGTGCTAATTGAACCATGTTACCTATGCTATTACTTTCTCAACTTTGCATGACTCTCTCTATCTTTAGTTACTCTACCCTTTTAAAGCATTAATTATTTAAAGCCTGCTTGATCCTGAGATTTAAGTCCTACTGGGCGTTATCGCTCACCCTTCATTATTTGTTATTTGTGTCTCAGGTAAGTCAGACAATGACGTTACACACACCAATGGGACAGGACCAGAGTGATGGGTGACCTGGAGTCAGTTGATGAAGTTACCCTATTAGCATGGAGTCTAAAGTTATTACTTTAAATTTCTTTCCAATGTAGTGATGCCAATGAGTCTTGTGCGTGGCTCCGAATTAGTGGTTGTAATAGTCTTAGTGATTTTATAATGAAATCAAGAGTTTATTTCAATTATTGTTCATTGGATGCTCTGATGTTTGCATCTGTATGCACAATTCACGTTACCATACTTGTTGCGTACATTTCCCCCGATTTATTCCGCTACTAAATTGGAGGGGCATGACTATGGATAGTAGTCTAATTGACATGAAGCATGTGCCATGTAATCCTCTTATTGTTTAATAGAATAGCATGTATGTGATATGTGTAAGAATGTGCCTTAGGTTGCTTGCTGGATCTTTTTGGAAGACTCATATACTTTAACATACAGCTGAAACATGTGTCCCCGTGCTAGAGGAGGACATAGTGAGGAGTGACTCTGAGCAAGAGGACTAGATGCACTTTTGGAGAGATCTGTTTAGACTGCATTTCTTTCATTAGTATGTGAACAATGACAATGTTATCCATATAGACTTGTATAATTGTGGACATCTTCTATTTTCTTTAATGCTATATAGATTGTGGAATATGTGAATGATGATGGAATAAGAATGGTTTACATTTCTACTATACTTCCTTTGTTATTTATGTACATCTTGACCTATTGTGTTATGTTGGGTAAATGTCCCACTGTGATGGCACCCTTTGTATCGATGTGGATTGGTATAATCGTACCGGTATAAAGAGGGTCATTATAATGATTAGTATCAGATATTTCAAAGTCTTTATAGATTTGTCCATATATGTGTAAATGTCTAATAATGAATTAAAGATAATTAAAAAAATGGTTATGAGTAAGTAACTTACATTCTAACTAGATTTAATTGTTTTATAGGCTATGGTTAGGATTAAGTAACTTGGATTTTTAACTAAGTTAATTGTTTTGCAGGCTATGGCGAGCCGTGGTAGGCGTGGTGCTCAGGCTCGGGATGACGAGCAGAGGCATGAGGAGAGGGGTGAGCAGTAGGCCCCAGCACCCCAGGGTCCCACGGTACTCCCTCCACCACCACCTGTGGACTATGGCGTGTTCATGCAAGGCATGGTTCAGGCAATGCAGACCTAGGCAGATACTCAAGCGGCACTGCAGGCTCAGTTGCAGGCACAGGTTAGAGTTGTTAAATAGGGAGTAGTCTATTTGTTGAATGCTGATTGTTTATGTATTAATTATATGTTGCTTAATGTCTCAAGCTCAGGCTACAGCTCCCGTTCCTTAGGAGCATGGCCATGGTGGTCCGTCCATCATGGAGAGGTTTAAGAGGATGGCTCAACCTTCTTTCAAGGGGGAGAGTCAAGCCCTCTTGGCAGAGAGCTGGATGAGGGAGGTGGAGAAGATATTTCGGGCTATAAGGTGTGCTGAAGAGGCAAAGTCATCTTGGCTACTTACATGCTACAGGTACTTATAGTATATGTACATGTGTAAGATTAAGGTTTTATTTTAGATGGTGCTTATGGGTTGTGTTTTGTAGGAGAGAACCGATGTTGGTGGGCCTCCGTACTGCATACCAGGTACGAGGATGGTGACATTGAGGTAACTTGGGCCGAGTTCACGAGGCTATTTTGGGCCAAGTTCATTCCCGAGCACATCCAGGACAAGATGGAGCAGGAGTTTGTCTCTCTTACGTAGGGCTCCATGACTGTCTTGGAGTATGAGGCCAGGTTTGTCGAGCTTTCCAATATGCTCCCCATATTGTTGTTGACGAGCGCCAAGAAGGCCAAGAAGTTTGTGATGGGGCTTAAACCATCACTTAGGTCGAGGTTAGTTGCTTTTGATCACCACACCTTGGTCGAGCCTCTCAGCGTAGCATGTAGGCAGGATCGTGAGATGGACAGTACTTGGAGGAGAAGAGGGCAGCTCAGAAGAGGTCCACGCCACTTTCAGGGGGCAAGACAAGAAGAAGATAGTGTACCAGTCACTGCACCGTCTAGTGGCAGTTTCTAGTCAGCAGGCGGTTACACCACCATCACCTAGCTTCAGGCCAGCGACAGGAAGATGTGTCCTCAGTACGAAAGGGCACATGGAGGCACCGAGTGTTGGAAGCTAGAAGAAAGTGTCTTAAGTGTGGCAGCACCGAGCATCAGATCCGAGACTACCCCAGGCTTCAGGAGAGTGTCCAGAGAGGAGCGCCAGCCCCAACAGTGGCAACGGCAGTAGCGCCAGTGATAGGGAGACCGGGAAGGCCTCGTGCAAAAGCCCCAGTGTTTTCACTAGCATGAGAGGATGCAGAGCAGGCCAATAACATCACGAAAGGTACAGTTTTAGTCATGGGTGTGCATACTTAGGTGTTGTTTGATACGGGTGCCACACACTCGTTTATTTCTGAGCGTTTGCCAGCAGTTAGCAGCAGAGTCCGAAGTGGAGGCAGAGGAGTTAGAAGTCCCTTTATCTGTGCACACACCAGCAGGTGCGGTAGTGACCATGATGTGTATTCCATCTTTGCCGGTGTGCATTGAGGACCGAGGCTTGTTCGAGTGCTTCTACTTGCTCAAGTTGATGGACTATGATGCCATACTTGGTCTGGATTGGCTTGAGGAGCACTATGCCTTGGTGGATTGTAGAGGGAAGAAGATTACTTTCAGTAATTGTGGTGAGGATGAGTTCTCACATCCGTTGCCAAGGAACTTAGTGGGAAGGTTTGTGATATCTGCCATGAAGGCGATGTGGATGGTGAGCAAGGGTTGTGATGCATTTCATGCTAGTGTGGTCTTAATACCTAAGGCTGATAGTCACCTACCATTGAGGAGATTGAGGTAGTGTAGGAGTTTCCAGATGTGTTTCCTGATGATTTGTCTAGATTGCCACCAGCTAGAGAGATAGAGTTTATATAGAATGCTTCCAGGCACTTCTCCTATCTCTAAGGCTCTATATCGGATGGCACTTGCGGAATTAGCTGAGCTAAGGAAGCAGTTGTAGGATTTGTTGGATAAGGGATTCATTCGCCCGTGTGTCACCATGGGGCGCACCTGTTATGTTCATGAAGAAGAAGATGGTTCCCTTAGGCTATGCATCGACTATAGGAAGCTCAACCAGGTGACAGTGAAGAATAGGTATCCCTTGCCGAGGATTGATGATTTGTTCGATCAGTTGCAGAATGCATCGATGTTTTTCAAGATAGATCTACAGTCCGGCTACCATCAGTTGAGGATTAAGGGAGAAGATGTGTCCAAGATTGCTTTCAGGACTCGTTATGGACACTATGAGTTTCTTGTGCTTCCTTTTGGTCTGACTAACGCCCTTGCGGCATTCATGGATCTCATCAACAGGGTGTTTAGACCATATTTGGGTAGCTTTGTAGTGGTGTTCGCTGACGATGTGTTAGTCTACTCTCTTGATGAGGCTACACATCGTGAGCATTTGAGGGTTGTTCTGGAGGTTCTCCGAGAGCACAAGTTGTACGCTAAGTTCAGCAAGTGTGACTTCTAGATGCACGAGGTTCATTTCCTTGGGCATGTTATCTTAGGCGTTGGAGTTGTTGTTGATCCAATGAAGGTTCAGGCGGTTTTAGAGTGGGAGACTCCAAGGACACCATCGGAAATCTGGAGTTTTCTTGATTTAGTAGGCTATTACAGGCAATTCATTGAAGGCTTTGCCTCTATCGCAGCACCTTTGACTAAGCTAACCAGGAAGGGTGTGAAGTATGTTGGTCTGATGATTGTGAGAGTAGTTTCCAGTTGCTGAAGACGAGGCTTGCATCTGCACCCGTGTTGATCTTGCCGAGTGGTGCAGAGGGTTTTGTTATCTACTCTGATGCTTCTAAAGTAGGCCTTAGATGTGTGTTGATGCAGCATGGTAAGGTAGTTGCATATGCTTCTCGCAAGTTAAAGGATCACGAGCGTAACTATCAGACCCATGATTTGGAGCTAGCGGCTGTGGTTCATGCACTGAAGATCTAGAGACACTATCTTAATGGTGTCAAGTTCGAGGTGTTCACTGACCACAAGAGTCTGAAGTATTTTCTCTCAGAGGGTGTTGAACCTGCTGTAGAGAAGATGCATAGAATTTCTCAAGGACTACGACTTTGAATTCAGTACCTCCAGGGAAGGCGAACGTCGTGGCAGATGCACTCAGCAGGAAGAGGTCATTACTTTGGCAGGATTGGAAGATGCTTGAGGATGCGGCGTGTTCTATGACTTAGTTAAAGCCACAGTTGTGTTAGGCTTTCATGGCTCAGTTATCTATCCGATCTATGGTTCTAGATGAGGTGATCGAGCAGCAGAGAGATGATCCTAGGCTTCAGGAGATGGCGGGCAGGGCAGAAATTGCTCTAGATGAAGGCGGTGTCATTATATTTCAGCACCGAGTTGTGTCCATGATGTTGTGGATGTCCATGAGTGAGTTCTAGCAGAGGCTCATAGATCGAGGTTCTCCATTCATCCAAGCAACACCAAGATGTACCAGGATTTGAAGAGATCTTTCTCGTGTCTGGCATGAAGAAGAATGTGTCCGAGTTCGTGTCTAGGTGTTTAGTGTGCCAGCAGGTAAAGGCCAAGCGTCAGTGACCATCGGGCCTTATGCAGAAGATAGAGATACCTACATGGAAGTGGGAAGCAATCACCATGGATTTTGTGACGGGATTGCCTAGGTCAACTAAGGGCAATGACTCGATTTGGGTGATTATAGATCGTTTCTCTAAGACTACTCATTTCTTGCCCATGAAGAAGAAACAGTCTGTGGAGAGTTTGGCTAGGCTGTATGTTGGCAGCATTGTGAGGTTGCATGGTGTTTCGAAGTCCTTATCTCGGACAGAGACCCGAGGCTTACATCAAGGTTGTGGCAGGGTCTTCAGAGGCTTTGGGTTCTCAGCTGATGCTTAGTTCGGTGTTTCACACTTAGACAGATGGCCAGTCTGAGAGGACGATCCAGACGCTCGAGGTTCATTTCCTTGGGCATCTTATCTTAGGCGTTGGAGTTGTTGTTGATCCAATGAAGGTTAAGACGTTGTTAGAGTGGGAGACTCCAAGGACACCATTGGAAATATGGAGTTTCTCATTTAGTAGGCTATTACAGGCAATTCATTGAAGGCTTTGCCTCTATCGCAGCACCTTTGACTAAGCTAACCAGGAATGGTGTGAAGTATGTTTGGTCTGATGATTGCGAGAGTAGTTTCCAGTTGCTGAAGACGAGGCTTGCATCTGCACCTGTGTTGATCTTTTCGAGTGGTGCAGAGGGTTTTGTTATCTACTCTGATGCTTCTCAAGTAGGCCTTAGATGTGTGTTGACATGCAGCATGGTAAGGTAGTTGCATATGCTTCTCGCTAGTTAAAGAGCACGAGCGTAACTATCCGACCCATGATTTGGAGCTAGCGACTGTGGTTCATGCACTGAAGATCTAGACACTATCTTAATGGTGTCAAGTTCGAGGTGTTCACTAACCACAAGACTGAAGTATCTTTTCTCTCGTAGGTGTTGAACCTGCGGTAAAGAAGATGGATAGAATTTCTCAAGGACTACGACTTTGAACTTCAGTACCATCAACGGAAGGCGAACGTCGTGGCAGATGCACTCAGCAGGAAGAGGTCATTACTCTAGCAGGATTGGAAGATGCTTGAGGATGCGGCGTGTGCTATGACTTAGTTAGAGCCACAGTTGTGTCAGGCTTTCATGGCTCAGTTATCTATCCGATCTATGGTTCTGGATGAGGTGATCGAGCAGCAGAGAGCTGATCCTAGGCTTCAGGAGATGGCAGGCAGGGCAAAAATTGCTCAAGATGAGGGCGGTGTCGTTAGATTTCAGCACCGAGTTTGTGTCCCTAATGTTGTGGATGTCCGTGAGCGAGTTCTAGCAGAAGCTCACAGATCGAGTTCTAGCATGAAGAAGAAGTTTCGAGTTCGTGTCCGGTGTTTTTAGTGTGCCAGCAGGTAAAGGCCGAGCATCAGTGACCATCGGGCCTTATGCAGAAGATAGAGATACCTGCATGGAAGTGGGAAGCAATCACCATGAATTTTGTGATGAGATTCCCTAGGTCAACTAAAAGCAATGACTTGATTTGGGTGATTATAGATCGTTTCTCTAAGACTGCTCATTTCTTGCCCATGAAGAAGAAACAGTCTGTGGAGAGTTTGGCTAGGCTGTATGTTGGCAGCATTGTGAGGTTGCATGGTGTTCCGAAGTCCATTATCTCAGACAGAGACCCGTGACTTACATCAAGGTTATGGCAGGGTCTTCAAGAGGCTTTGGGTTCTCAGCTGAAGCTTAGTTCGGTGTTTCACCCTCAGATAGATGGCCAGTCTGAGAGGACGATCCAGACGCTCGAGGATATGTTGAGAGCGTGCGTGTTTGATTGGAAGGGTGATTGGGAGAATCATCTACCTCTTGTGGAGTTCGCCTACAACAACAGTTTTCATGTGAGTATCGTCATGGCTCCATTCGAGGCTCTGTATAGGCGACACTGTAGATCTCCTTTGTATTGAAAGGAGATGGGTGATAGGCAGTTAGTTGGTCTGGAGTTGGTGCAGAGACTTCAGATAAGATTCAGCTTATCAGGCAGAGGTTTGTTGCAGTGCAAGATAAGGTAGAAGAGCTACACCGAAACAAGAGGAAGGATTTAAAGTTCGAGGTTGGCGAGCATGTATTTCTCAAGGTTTCGCCTACCCGAGGCCTGGTCAAGTTTCGTAAACATAGCAAGTTGAGTTCGAGATTCATTGGCCCATTTTAGATTCTCAGGCACATAGGCAACGTCGCATATGAGCTAGCTTTACCCCCAGCACTAGCTAGTGTTCATCCAGTCTTCCACGTGTCTATGCTCAGGAGATACGTGAGAGATCCGTCGCATGTCATTAGTCACGAGCCAGTGGAGATTTAGCCAGACTTGTCGTATGTAGAGCAACTAGTAGCTATCCTAGACCGGAAGGTTCAGCACCTCGGGAACAAGAGTATTGCATCTGTAAAGGTGTTATGGACGAATTTCTTGTCGGAGGAGGCTACATAGGAACTTGAAGATGCCATGAAGAAGAAGTATCCTCATTTGTTTGGTTATATTTTCGTTCTAACTTCGAGATGAAGTTTTCTTTTAGGGGGAGAGGGTGTAAGGCCCTCGAATTTTGTTCATATTATGTCTGCATAGTTCTATATATGTGGTATTTATCCTATTTTGTACATATTATGTTTATTTATTTTTTTGCATGTGTGTTTGTCTGGCGTATTTTAGTTCTGTCAGAAATCCATGGTTAACATCAACATCACCTGACGTTAACAGTAGGTTGACGACAACCTGTGTGCCCTTGACTTTATAGCCAGGGGATATCGACGTCTAGATCGATGGGCGTCTACTTCATGTTAACGACACAAAGTGGTCGTTTACTTCTCCGTTATGTTTGCGATTCCAGATCTGAAACAGATGCATTTTCTCCGAGATCTAATTAGGAAACCCAATCCCAATGGTCAGCAACCCTAATCCTAGGTGCACCCCGACTCTTAACCCTATAAACCTAGAGAATTAGGCCAAGTTAGGTTCTTTGGTTCAGAGGAAAACCTAGGGTTTGTTGAGAGAAAACCCAGACTTTTGCAAGGCTTGATCCGGCATTTGAGAGCTTCTTCTGGAGATCTTTTTCGACTGGGAGGTGCTCCTGGTGTTGAAGAATCTTCCCCTACTCCGGAGGACCATCTGCACAAGCAGGAAGACCGGATTTGGGTGGGAGATTTGCACCTTCTTGGCTTGGCCGAGGAGGGCTTCTATGACAAATTAAACCTTCAGAGATTTTTATTCCAGGAAAGTAATCGAGGGGTATCATCCCTAGACATGTCTCCTAGGTTATAGGTATTTTTACAGATTCTAATTTGTGTCCTAGAACCCTCAATTCTCTCTTTTATTTGAGTTCGGTCTACACTTTCTGCAAACAGGAGGTTGACAGAAAGCTTGTTGCTGCCAAGTTCCTGAGTTGACGGCAACAGAGTGTGCCATTAACCCATGTTGACGGCAAGTTCCTTGCCACCAAGTTCTTCTGTTTTCACGGAAATGTATTTGTCATGTCTGTGTGATCATTTTCGAACTTCTGGATGTTTGTGCATGCTGTAGAAATTATGGTTGGTTAGGTATGGTGTATAGGTCAGATCATGAGGTTTTGTCGAATTTTTTAGTATGATTTTTTTTAATATAATTTCTGTTATAGTGAAATATTCATGTTTTGACAGTATTTATTCTGGACAAATAGTTTGAATGCATGTTTTGGTTACAGAGAAGTTTCATGGTCTTAGGGTTACTGGTTTCATGTTTTAAATCTATGAACATCAACTGTTTTACTGTCTACCATGTTAAAAAAATATTTTAACTTAAATTACATGGAATCTGTATTAATTGTTAAAACTAGTTCTACTATTTGAAATTTTTTAAAAAATAGGCATATGATATACTACATGTATAGAGTCTGTGGTTAAAATTTGATACTATTTTGATACTCGTGGGTACTATTTGTATTTTAAAAGAGTATTTAAGCCATGTTAAGTGTGTTTAATTTAAATAATGTTAATTTCAGTGTTTAGCAACATGTTTTGGTACTGTTATGATTTATTTGCCACTGTGAAACAGTCATACTAAGATCTATAACCTGAGATATGAATGTTTAATTAAAGTGCATGTGTATGGGTTAAATAGTACATGTAAGTGAATGAAACCATGTGATTAAGTGGGATAATGTGTAATATGTGCCGAAATTGACACTGCAACCATAGAAGGCTGTGGAGCCGTACTGTACAAAAGTCCTTATGGGAAGGCTCATTGTGTATGTGATATCCTGTGGGCATCAGGATGAAATCCTGGAGGTGGACAAGTACCACTGGTTAGGGTGGAGAGGGCTTCTCCCGATTCTGCGCAGTTATCAAGATTCGCCATGATATTGCCTAGGTGACGGGTATGTTATGTGAATATGTGTCCTTCTTTATGGTGGTTTGGACTATATGTCACGACAATTAAATGTGTAAAAGTGTGCAAATATGAAATGTATCATGCGGCAGTATTTTGTAAATCTGATACCATGTGAAAGGGTATGAAACCATGAGCATGTGATTTGTTTAGTGTAAATAGCAAGCAAAAGGTATGGATATGTGTCATAAAAGCATGTGAAAAATGTTAGATATCATGCTAGGATTGTTAGTTACTATGTACTTAATTCCATGACCTAATTGTGTAGAATTGTGAAATGATATGAATAGAAATTGTAACCATGAATCATGTTTCATATTATGTGTAGAAAGCATGCTATAGGTTATTCATGGATAATATTCTAATTGACATGAAGCATGTGCCATGTATTCCTTATTGTTTAATAGAATAGCATGTATGTGATATGTGTAAGGATGTGCCTTAGGTTGCTTGCTGGGTCTTTTTGGAAGACTCATACTTGCTTTAATATACAGGTGAGATAGGTGACCCCGTGCTAGAGGAGGACATAGTGAGGAGCGACTCGAGCGAGAGGAGTAGCTGCACTTGTGGAGAGATCTATTTAGACTGCATTTCTTTCATTACTATGTGAACAATGACATGTTATTCATATGGACTTGTATAATTGGACATTTGCTAGTTTCTTTATTGCTATATAATTATGGAATATGAATATGATGGATGAAGATCATTCAAAGAGTGTACATCTTGTGAGAAGCTCCAATTCCATACACACTCAAATAGGAAAGAGGAAGAGCTCGAGCCCATTCAAGCTGAAACAGTTAAGCAGTCTTCAGTCTTCTTCATCATTCTCTCTCTATACGTCTCTGGTATTTGGGAGGGAGAGAGCCGGGGTTTAGCCAAAGGAGAGTCCTCTATTCTAAACTATTTCCTTCTTAGGCTCAGTCTCGGATCAAGCATTCCTTGTTTATCTTGAGCTTGATCTAGGGGCTTCAGGTCCTTTCTTCTATGTTTAGAATTGTTCCTCTTTTGTTGACAAGGGAAGACTAGCTTGCATCTAGTGGTGTGTCCAACTGTGGGACTGTACATAGTGTTCCCCTTGGTTAGAAGGGAAGACCTACTGGGGTGTGTACCAGTGAGTTGCTTTTGAGTTCATAAAAGAAGCACCTGGCTGAGGTGAAACAGTGGGCTACCCTCTTGCTAGGGAAAGAGAAGAAAACCATCGGGGGCTGGGTGTTGTATGTCCTTATGGGGGATTGTACCCTTGGTTAGTGAAATCTCAAAAGTTTGCTTAGGGACTGGACGTAGGACTTCCATTTGGAAGGGCCGAACCAGGATAAATCCTTTGTGTTCCTTGTATGGTTGCTTCCGCGTCTTTAATTTATTTACACTCGCTTATTAGTCTAACTAAATGTTTTTAGTGGTGATTTTTGTTTCAGATTTCAAGTTACCTATTCACTCCCCCTCTAGGTTAGTCTAGCTGGCATACCAAGTGGGCCAACAAGTGGTATCGAGAGTTGGTCTCTAATTAATCAAGAAATCCAACGATCTTAGAGCAAAGATCCTTGGTAGCTCAAGGTTTTGCAGAAGGTCAATCCATCTTCTGGCCTCGGCTATTTGGCGGAGAAGGCTATCAATACTGGAAAACTATGATGGAGTTCTTCCTACAAGGGTATG
>JACBKR010000340.1:0-86227 GCA_014218235.1 Colocasia esculenta
TGTAATCCATGAAGTCGTTCTGACAATGAAATAGTTGTTCGACTTATGAAATCGTTGTTTATGCAAATCGTTATACAAATATAGGTAAATCCTTGTTCAAGCATAAAACAAGTCGTCGTTTGAGCAAATCGTTGTTCAAACATAAACAAATCGTTGTTGAGAAAATCATTGTTCAAACATAAACAAATCGTTGTTGAGCAAATCGTTGTTCAAACATAAGCAAATCGATGTACAAGCAAATCGTTGTACAGATATGAGCAAATCGTTCAAACTATCAAATCGTTGTTTTCTCTTATGAAATTGATATCATAGTCAAATCATTGTTTTCTCTTATGAAATCGATATGAAACCCAAATCGATGTTTCACTTAACAAATCGTTGTGATATCGAAATCGTTGTTTCACTTACGAAATTGTTGTGAGATCAAAATCGTTGTTTCATTACGAAATCATTGTGAGATCGAAATCATTATTTCACTTAACGAATCGTTGTAAGACCGAAATCGATGTTTCTCATAACAAATCATTGTGAAATCGAAATCGTTGTACTCACTTATCAAATCGTTATAAGATGAAATTGTTGAGCGATAGAATCATCATGCTCACTTATCAAAACATTATGCTGTAAGGGAAATCATTGTTCTTCAAGAAAAATCGATGTCTACTTAGAAGAAATGCATGCTTGAACTTTGAATGATACAGTGTAAGAAGTACTTACAGATTAGGCTTGACTATTCCCTGTGGATGAACTTCATAAAAACTTGTTAGAAAATAGTTGTGGGGTTTTGTTAATCTCCAAAATTGTATATAATTAAATAAAATTATATAGGGATGGACTGATCATCAGATACATCCATCTATATTTACTAGCCCTCCGACTTTAGCTTCATATGGTAGATGTACGAGTAAATGCTCCATCGAATCGAAGAATGCTGGCGAAAATATCTTCTCCAACTTGCATATGATGGTGACCACATTCTGTTCGATAGTTTGCACATTCTCAAGCCTGAGTTCTAATGCACATAGAATCATGAAAAATCGACTCAGCTCAGACAATGCTCCCATAGAGCCTTTGACAACACGTCACGAAATGCAATAGTAGCAACCTTGCATGAACACATGGCAATCATGACTCTTCATTCCATATATTTTTCCCTCACTGACGTTGACAGAACAAGCAATATTAGACACATAACTGTTAGGAAATTTCAACTGTTTCAGCCACTGACACACTTCCTTTACTTGTCCTCCTCAAAGCACATAAACTGCTTTTGGTTTAATGATTTCCCATTTACTTCAACAAGTTCTAACTGTAGACGTTTACAAAGCATGGACAAGTCCAAACGTGCATTCTCGTTGTCCTTTGTTCCCTTTTATGTCCATAACGATGTGAACACTTTATCAAAGACATTTTTCTTGATATGCATCACGTCTAGATTGTGCCACACAAGAAGAGTCAACCAATAAGGTAGCTCCCAGAAAATGCTTCTCTTCACCCAGTTGTGCTCCTTCCCAAAACCTAAAAGGTGTCGGTTACTGTCCATTAGTTGGGTGATATCTGGCAAATTTTCTACACGTGCTACCATATGATGACTGGACAACCTCTCGAATATAACTTCATCTCATTCCATTCTGTTCTTTAGGAATGCATCTTTTTATCTTCTGAATGGATGATCAACCGCTAAAAACTGTCGATGGCAATCAAACTAGCAGGACTTTCCACCATGTTTAAGCACAAATGATTTGGTATATCCATACAGTAAGGACATGCTAGCCTCCCATGTGTGCTCTAACCAGATAGCATTCCATATGCAGAAAAATCACTTATCATCGACATCAATGCTGCCCTCATGGTGAAATTTTGCTTTCTAGATGCATCATAAGTATTGACCCCCTCAGTCCATAATAATTTCAATTCATCAATCATGGTCTGAGATAGATGTCTATATTTTTTGTAGGACTTTTAGGACCAAGAATCAATAAAGACAGGAACAAATTCTCTCGCTTCATGCACATCCTCGGAGGAAGGTTGTATGGTGTCACAAACACTGACCAGCTGGAGTAGGAAGCCACTAAACCTCTAAATGGATTGAATCCGTCAGTGCACAAACCAAGCCTCACATTGCGCGACTCCCTTGAGAAGATTGGATGAGCATGGTTGAAATGAGTCCAAGCTTCGCCATCTACAAGATGACTCATAATATCCTCGTCCCGACGTACTCTTTCTGCATGCCACCTCATATGTCGAGTTGTCTTCGAAGACATATACATCCTCTGCAATCTGGGTGTAAGGGGGAAATATCGCAATGACGCATAAGGTATATCCTTTCCCCTAGAATTGGCCCATCTTTTAGGTTTAAACCTATCATGATGGCAAATAGAACATGATACCTTATCTGCATCCTCTTTGTCATACAACACACAATGATTGGGACATTCATCTATTTTCACATATCCAAGTCCTAAATCATTGACCATCTTCTTCGCACGATAAAAATTTGGAGGCAACTTCTCATCTCGAGGTAACATGCTCTTAATGATGAGGAGGAGATGATCAAAACAATTCTCACTTATATAAAATTCAGATTTCAAGTTCAGCAACTGTGACACCGCTGACAACCGAGTGTGTTTGACAACCATCCACAATGGCTCATTAGCATCCTTAAGTAACTGATAGAATCTTTCGGCTCCCTTGTTCGGCACGTCTTCAGCGTATACAGGATCCTCATGTACATTGAATGTGGGACCAGCAACATCTACAACCATATCTACGTACGTACTTGTGCCTTCCACATTACTAGGCTCGTGCGACCAGAGCTCCTCACCATGACATGTCCAATCATATAACCTTCAACAAACCCTTTTCTGTATAAATGGCATTGAACCTCCCATGCTGAATTCCACTTAAAATTTTTACAAATCATACAAGGACATTGGATGCAACCTTCGTTGTCTACTGCTGCATTGGATTCCCTAATACAAACTGAATGAAAGTCTCAACTCCGACCCTAAACTCCACAGACACCACATGATCAACTATTCTACGATACATCCATGAACGGTCTGAAGCCATTTTTTTTCTGCGCCCAACCAAAATTCACAGATAAATAATTTTTAAAATTCAAACTCACAAATCCTTCGACGCAACCGAATGAATAGGAAGGTATATTATTTAGATTATCACTTTTTACCCATCTATAATATTTGATCGCACTCAGATGGCATTTACTATGTGCTTATATAATTTGCTGAAAATTTCGGCAGCATCTCCCCACATCTCTCCGATATACCAAAAATATATATTGATTAAGATATTTTCTAAATACTTACTAATAAGTGGTTAAAACATTATTCTAAATCAATAAAGTTATATCAGAGAAGAGTGAGTAGACGCACCCAAAATTTCAATAAATAATACGAGCACATAGTAAATGACCACCTAACTGCGATCAAACATTCACAGACTATCCAAATGGACAATTCAAAATTTGAGTTAGATATACATGTTCTCATCATTGAAAAAAAGACTCTTGCACATCAATCCCAAACTCTTGAACGGAAGGTTTCCAGTGGCACAAGCACATTGGAGACGCCTTCAAAGGCACACCCTTTCAACTCGCAGATGCTTGGTCTTTGCCTCCACGAAGATCAAATCGCCGGTTATCCTTCAACTTTTCTTGAGACTTGGAGAAACTCCCCAAAAATGGGTCTAAGAAGGCTAACTCACCCTTTTATAAAAAGATTGGCCTCCTATACTCAGTCTACAAGGGTAGGAACCGTAACCCCCAAACGTTTCCTAAAATTTTGCTCTTACCATAACTCCACCAGAGCTGGACTGTGAAATTTTCACTGTCTGCACTGGAAGAAATTGACGGCAATGTTATTACCATTTACACAAAGTTGACATCCATCGATATGAACATTTACATGCAGTTGACGGCAAGGGATGTTGTCGTTAACCTGCTGTTGACGGCGATCGATGTTGCCGTCAGAAATACAGGTCGACACAACCTTCATCCTGCCCGAGAACAGACCATTTCTTTCTACAGAATACTAAACTACACATATATATTCACAAATATTTTTAAATACACAATAAAATAGACAACAATTAAATTAAAATCTAGGAAAAAAATTTCAAGGCATCATAGTCTCTCCTGCTTAAAATAATCTTCATCCTCGAAGATTGAATCTAAGAAAACTCACCGAAAAGATGTGGATACTTCATCTTCATTCCTTCTTCTAACTCCCAAGTTGTCTCTTCATGTGCAAAATTCCTCCACAAGACCTTTACTGTAACGACCCGACCTCCCGGACCGCCACCAGGGACCCCGAAGTTCGCGTCGCCACCTACGGATCCGAAGACCCGAAAAGGTTAGAAGTTAGAAGAAATTGTCTAGTGAGATATGTAATGAATTTAAATAACTATAACAAGATATACAATATAAAAAAGTTTGTACAACATGTCCCAAATAAAAGCACAAGTTCAAGAAGAAAGGTGCAGTCCTTAAGGGATATACGTCGCGAACTTGCAAAGCACAACTCTCAACTCACTCAGGTACAAGAGCTCACAACACTAGCTCTCACTACTGCTGACAACACACATTGCCACAACTGTCTCCGCAACCCATCCGACACCGAGCTCCCCCGACGACGAGCCCCTAGCTAAAGAGAGTCGGGGGGGTGAGCCACGCGAACAAGGCCCAATAGGGATTACCAGTCCCTCACCGGCCAGAGCAGCAGAAACTCCGAAAATAGAAAACTACACTAGAAAGCTGTAAAGTGAGAAACACCTACAGCAGGGTACTACTAAGCAGCGGAACAGAACCATGCAATGCCAGGACCACCAACCAAGGTTGTGACATAAACATGACTCCCGTAGAAACCAACGGAGTCAGGCACAACTTGGAAACAAGTCTCAGCACCCCTGCCGAGATAGGGGTCTCACAAAGACCACCGAGCAACCACATGAGAAGGATGTCTCACCACACGCACAGCCACCTCAGACCTCCACAAGGTTGAGGGCCACAAGTAGAACCACCTTGGACCCCGGACACACTGCATGGTCAGGAAGCCACACACGCCGGTGCCACCACAGACAGGCACCCAAGAACGGGACTAGGGAACCGAGAGGACACCGAAGCGGAAACCACTAGAAGCACGGGCTAACAAGGCCAAACCAACGATGCGTATGGAAAATAGGCACGACCAGGTAATAACAGCCATGCAAGCTACGACAATGGATAACACTTGGAAATGTCGTGAGGAAACGCTGTCACAACAACAACAACCAAGACACCGCCATTGGCAGCCAAGAGGAGGACACGCCGGCCACTCCCTTTGCTTGCCAGCCTGGCTCATGCCTCTAACCTCCCTAGAAGAGCGAGACAGAGCTGCCACAGAACACCATAGGAACGCACGCACCATCGAAGCCAGGCCAAGTCATAGCCTCACGCATGACCTCCCTATGTGGCTCCGGAACCAATGCAGAGTGAGGCAGTGAGAAGAAGGAGTGACTGGCCTATGCCGAGAAGAACTTCAGCCAACCTCGGCGTCCCAGAGGAACCAAGAGAGCTCTACAAATGACTCAGTGCCACTATCCAAACCTCTTTTTCCCCTCAGCTCCAGAGTCCGCCAACTCGGCTGCCAACTTGAGCATGCTCATAGCCCCGAACGCTCCCTCAAAGGCTTCCGAGGATGGGGGTCCCAGGAAATGGAGACAACCTCTGAACGGGACAAGCCCTCAAGTGTCAAGCACCAGGCGAACAGAAAGGGCAAGCACAACAAGACCCATGCCGAACCACTTGCTTGTAACCCACGACAAGCCCAGTAAGCACGAGGTATGCACGGACCCTCAAGAGGGCCGTCGGCCAACCAAGGCATGCACGAACAAGCTAGAACCTCGGAACACCACCAGACAGTATGGAAAACATCGTTCTACTAATAATCGATTGGCCATGGACAATCGATTATTAGATAGATGTGATTCTCCTAGCACCGCCGCTAGGACATGACCACTAAGGTGTCACCTTCAGTCACTGAAGACAGCGAGGTAACCTGCTGCGTTCCCCACTGGAAGGTCCTAAGGGCAAACCTACCCTGGGGCACATGCCGACATGCTAACCGGGGCCACGAAAACAACCTGAGGCAACACAGGTGCTGTCGCGTCCTCCTAGGCTGTTGCGATACCATCGGGACGGGGAAGGGCACCGTGACAGGAACCTTATCGCGACGGGGCAGAGCGTCGTGACAGCAAACCATGTTGCGATAGGAAAATGCGTCACGAAAGGGAAACGTGTCGCGACAAGGTTCTCGTGAGGTGTGTGTAGTGTTAAATTGCTATGCATGCATAGATCAAATTTAAATACCACATAAATATGAAATGGAAATGAAAACAAAATCATGTATATAAACAAGTGCAATAATAAACCAAATTTACACATACATGTAAATGAATTGTATTAAAGGAAGAAGTGCAATACTAATGACTAAACTGAAAGTAAGCAATTAAAAGCAATTCATATAATAGTGTTTTATTGAAATAAGTTCGAATTAAGGATCTACTGTCTACAAGGAAGAGTTTGTACTCATTTTTTATTCCTAAATTGAGATGTAACCTCATTAGAGTTTGCATTGGCTTATTGAATTCCTCGTGCTTAATTGAGTTGTAAGAAACTAAATCCACAGTAGAGAGACAGTGCAGGACACACTAATGTGGAGAACCCAGCGAAGGAGACTACCGAAGATTTGCAAATATGGCCGTAACCGACAAGAGAGAAATTTCATTGTCATATGTACAAAAGTAATGGTGGCCATTGCGTTAGACATGGACTAGAGGTTAAAAAATGATATGATTTTTGTAGGAGCAATGCTACCTACCCAGTTAGCTGGATAAATCATTTATCTGATCAAGCATTGGATATATGTTCTCAATTAAAGAAACTAGATGGTGTTCACATTGTTGAGCAACTACCCTCAGAAAATAATTTAAGATTTTAAATTATTATATCTTTTGTTTTTGCTATGACAAAACCTTTAAAAGACTTTCTACAAATAAATGTATCAATTATATATACCACAGAAAATAGTTTGGACAAACTCTATCTCGAAAATTTTTCTAAGTCTACAGACACTTTATGTATCACAAAGAATCCGACTGTGGACTCCGACTTCTTTAGAATCGAAAATTTCTGCACAAAATCATCTCGAAAATTTTTCTAAGTCCAGACTATTACACTGTATCCGACTATCAACTCTGACTTCATATAGTCGAATACTTCAGAAATAAAACTCCTCTGTATCTGACTTCCTAAGGTCGAATACTTCATTCTCGACTTCAATTCTCAGAAATCAAATTCTTCTATATCCGATTTCTAAAGTCGAATTCTCTGTCTTGTTTCTGTCTAACTCCATGGAAGTCGAATTATGACTTACTAATGCATTTCTATCCGACATTCAAAGTCGAATGATATAATAATCTCATGCAATTTGATGAAGTCGAATCAGTCTATTCTCATGTTTCTGTCTCCGACTCCTAGATTCGAATTACAATCTCTTTTGAATCCGACTTCACTGACAAGTCCTGTACTTGTATTTTTTCTATGCAGATATATTTTATCAACTTATGAAATGTTGATTGCATATCATCTTATCTTCTTAATATCATTTCTGTCAGAACTTACATTGACTGAATATTTTCTCTGTCTATCAAATTATCATTATTTGAATATATTCTGACAAGATGAGACATATTATACTTAAAATATTCATCTAAATTTGTTTATGCTTAATATATATCCTTTATTTAAATTGGTCTCTTGCTTCATGATAGAAAGGAAGATTTTCATTTCCTTCAGAAGATATTATACATTTATTGATTTCAGATGCATGGGTATCTGACAGAGGTTCCACCTACCACTGTCAGACCCACACCTTACTTTTTGGTGCAACTGTCTGTCCATCTTTTATTGGTCTGATAGCTTGTCTATCCGAGGTTTCCATACTTTATATAATTCTTCTGACTCACCTACCTCAGAAAGTATGGAGGTATCCTCTCTATTGTCTTGTCTTTTACTGCAGAACATTTATTAAAGCACGTTTTCAGCATGGAGCTTTCATAGATCATTTACTTGGAAGTTGACCTCTTAGCTGTGAAACTACAAGCCTTGTCTGAAGCCGTTGGAAACCTAACAAGGACAGGAGGACCTATGGATAATAAACTTAAAGAGCATCCAAAGGACACAATGCCTCTCCTCAAACGGCTAGAACTGTAATGGACAACTTTCAAATGGTTACTTTTTCTGAAGCCTATATAGAAACCGAAGTTTGAAGAAGAGAGAGAGATAACATACAAGAGAGTATTCACTTCAAGAACACTTGAGTTGTGATAGCCTCTTGTTCAATTCACTTTTGTCTTCTGCTAACAAAAGATAGCTTACAAGCCTTCTCCTGTGCTGCAAGTTAGAGAGCTTCATCCTTCAGAAAATCTTTTAGCTCTCCTTGGTCATAGAAGTCTTGTTGTTGGGTGGCAATTGTAATTGGTCATCTGTCAGTCCCCCCTTCCTGTTCAGAAAGGATTTTGGTTTCAACTCTTACTGTTTTCTTCTTTCTGAATTAGGTGTGTTTGCTCATGTTTGAGGTAAACACATAAGTGTCTTACATTTTATTCTGTGTAATTCTATAGGAGGTTGTTCCTGCTATTCCCCTCTTCTGTAGGGAAGACCTTGTTGAAGGTAGCTTTGTACCACTGTTGAGGGAAGACTTGCTTGGGAGCAAGTGGGCTTGTAATACCACTCAAGGGTGAGAGAAGGCCAAGTTCTCTTGGCGGTTAGTGAAATCTCAAGTGGTTTGCTTGAGGACTGGACGTAGGACTTCCATGTGGGAAGGGCCGAACCAGGATAAAACTCTTTGTGCACTTGTGTGATTGTTTCCAACAATTTACACTTCAATCACACACTGCACTAAAATCTAACACATTTTTTAGTGCTGTTTAATTTCAGATAAAATTATTAAAAGCACAAGAAGTCCTATTCACGCCCCCCTCTTTAGAACATCATTAGTGCCATCTCGGTCAAACAAATGGTATCAGAGCTTGGTCTTCTCAGAAGAATCTAAGGATTTAAGAAGAGATGGAAGCTGAAGCTCACAACTATGAAGGTCAGTCTGTTTCAAGGCCACCATTCTTTGATGGTGAAAATTATCAGTATGGGAAGATGCGGATGGAGTGCTTCATCAGAGGCACCGATTTTAATCTGTGGCAGGTAATAGAACAAGGTGATTTTGAAATCCTTGGTTAGTCCACCTCTGCTCTTTCCATAGCTGATAAAAGAAACATGTCATTAAATTACAAGGCTAAAAATATCTATGTTGTGCCCTCTCTAAAAGAGAATTTAATAAATTATCTGCTTGTAGAACTATAAAGGAAATGTGGATAAACTACAAGTTACATATGAAGGAACCGATAGAGTTAAACAAACTAGAATAGACATTCCAGTATCTAAATATGAACAATTTAAAATGCTTCCTAATGAAAACATTACTCAGATGTACAATCGGTTTTCAAACATAATATTAGCTCTAAGCTCTCTAGGAAAAGTTATCACTAATGAAGAAACAGTAAGAAAAATCCTAAGATCATTGACTAATGTTTGGACCCCTAAGGTCACTGCCATTAAGGAAGCACATGATTTAACTCAACTCTCCATTGATAGTTAATTGTATCCTTAATGGCTCATGAAATTAACATGGAAAGATTTTCTAAAAATTTTCAAAAAAGAAAATGCCAAATGCTTTGAAGGTTGCAGATTTCTCTTCATCTGAAGACTCCAAGGAGAAATCAGATGACAGTGATGATGAGGCAATGCTGTCAAGGAAATTGCAATGAATCCTTGCAAGGAAAAAGAAGTTCGGCTCCAAGTGATTTTTCAAGAAAGATAAGAAAAAGGAGCCAACCTGCTACGAGTGCAATCAACCAGGACATTACAAGTCTGAATGTCCTAAGTTGAAGAAGGAGGATCAAGTAAAAAGATCTGACAAGAAGAAAGGTAAAGAAAATAAGTTCATAAAATATAAGAAAAAGGCAATGGCAGCAGCATGGGATAATGAAGTAGCCACCAGTTCAGAATCCGAAGAAGAATAAAAGGCAAATCTAGCCCTCATGGCAGGACTAGATCAGGTAAATTCTGAAACATCATTTACTTCTTGTTCTGAATCTGATTCTGATAGTCTTGAAGATGCCTTCAATGAATTGTATGAAAAATATAAAACAATAGTCAAACAAATGTAGATAGCTAAATTAAATTTGCTAAATCAAGAAAAAGCCAACACCTTCCTGAAAAATGAAGTAGAAAGGTTAGGACAAAGTCTAAATGAAACTAAAAAAATAAAAACAGTAAAATTGTGGAAATAGAATCAATTTTAAAGAACTAAAGGATGAAGAAAAGTTAAAAGAAGAAAATGACTATTTAAGAGCTACCATTGAAAAAATTTCTAACTGTAAAACATCTTTGTTGTTAGATTAAAAGGCTATAGAACATGCAAGAAAAAGTATGGAGTAGGATACACACCTCCACTTAATGAAGAAGATATTGTGCATCCTAAAAATTTATCCAACTCCTCAATTTGTAAAAGAAAAAGGAATAAAAAATCCTATAAAGGTTAATCGACATGTTTATAAACAAAAACAAAAATTCAATAACACTGCACACATTAAGAATGCTTCTGATTTATGTTGTAGTCATTGTAATCAATTAGGACACACTGTTAGCACATGCACAACTAGACATTTACGCTGGATTCCTAAGACTAACCATCAAGGACCCAAGAAAATTTGTGTACCAAAAGTTACAACTTAAATTTATTTGTAGGGCCGCCTGAGAGCATCCAAGTGGTACTTGGATAGTGGGTGCTCAAGGCATATGACAGGTGATAGGAAGTTGTTCACAAGCTTTAGAGATGAAAGTGGTCAAGTCACTTATGGAGATTGTCACGCCCCGACGCGAAATATTGGAGCGCGAAGGCAGTTGCAAGAAAATGGTATAGAGCGAATACTAGACATCAATCATTGCACATTGAATAATACTAAAGCAAATCTTTCTCATTAATAACTTTTCAAATGTCTAGTTACAACCACTAATATTAGAGCCATTCTATGGGGCCCAATTACATTGCAACAAAAGGAAATAACTAACTCTAAGATAACATAATGACTCGAGGGTACTCCTGGCTTCACTCTTGGTCATTCCCTTCCTCGTGAGTGTATGTGTCATCCTTAGTCTCACATGAGAACACAACATCAAATAACGTAGGGTGAGCGATAATGCCCAGTAGGACTTAAATCTCAGGCTCAAGCAGGCTTTAAATAATTATCGCATTTAATGGCAGAGTATCTAAAGATAGCAGGTACAAGATAGTCAAAATATAGCAAGAGATAGCACAACAGGTAACATGATAGCACAATAGCATGAGATCGAGTATAGTTTCCAAAAATAGCACAAGTATCGAGTATAGCACGAATAGCAGGATGGCCATAACATAACTAGCACAAGTATAATAATAGCACGGCGAGCATAGCACTTGTTTGTCATTCTAAACAACAAGAGAGTATAGCATGTTTTGTGTTTTGATTGTCATATAGACAGTCGAGATGGATAGAACTTGAGTGTAATGCCAAACACTCCAATCATTTAACTCCCATGGGCACTAGCACTTTCGGGCACACATCCAGGACCAGATCGGGCCCTTTATATATTGCCAGGCATTGGTTATATTGTATCTTTAGACAATCAGTCAATGGCCAATATAGAGTACCAAGAGTATTAAGATTACTAGATGAATAGACGAGATAGTAGAGAGAACGTGAATAGACGAGCGAGTAGAGTATAGATGAGAGCTAAGGGTACATCACGTAAAACAACGAGTAAACAGGCGATAGTAACAGTTGCACAACACACGCACATCGTATTGGCAGTCAGGTGGAATTCACGATCTTCCCGCTGGCCATGTTATGCACAAGTCCAGAGGTCCGATGTGATTCAAGGTAAGAGCGAACTTCTAATAGCCGTTTGGATCATATCGATCCCTAAAGGTGTATGGGTGTTAGGGTACAACCGGCTCGTCGACCATGTGGGAATCCATGATCAGAGGAGACTTACAGAGGCCTTGTGCAAGGGTTCACTAGTCTGGAGAAAGGAATATCCGATGGAGAGTTCACCACAAGCCAAGTAAAGTGTGTATATAAAAATAGGTGCTCGACGTTCTAGAGGAATTCTAGAACAGTGGAGCGTCGATATTGGTATATAAGCAACGCAAGAAATGAATACAAGTCCTTTAAAATAGGGCAATTAATATACTTTATTGCAATAAATTACCAGATACATTATGATATATTTTATGCCAGATTCCAGCCATATATAGATGGTTCATGTGCGTGCATGTGTAAGAAAGATCATAGATAGAAAAGAAGTCGTGAATATATATTTTAAAGCATTCAATATAGCTCCATTTTAAAACATGTGTTTTTACTTCGTGTATGACTGTTAAAAAGGCATCATTCATGCAAAATCCCGTGATCGTGACGTACCCATGTAAAGGTCGCGACAGGGTCATGATGGAACGCGACAGGGTCCTGTACGGGTCGCAACATGGTTGTCTGCTCAGGCGGCCAGAACGCGACGGGGTCTCCTATCGGTTCAGAACGCGACAAGATGATGGTCGCGACGGCTCTGAGAACGCGGCGTGTCGAGCCGTCACGTTCTCAGGTACTTCACTTGAGTTCAAGCGGGAAAGAAGTTCTACATCGGATTGCGTGCCAACTTGACTTGTTTGGACATAGGGTACTTTGAAAAATCATAATTAATTACATAGTCGATGAAAAATCACGAAACAAGTTGCAAATTAAAGTAGACATGTAAGGGTACTTCCAGTAAATCGGGATTAGAGAGAAAGCATGGTTCATACATGGTTTGAACATGATCAAGAATAAGTTATTCAGAACATGACACAAAGATAAAGATTGATTAAATTCGATCAGCATGCTCGACGAAATTTAGGGCTTCGAGGGGCAAAAGATCCCTACCAACATGAAGTATCTACAGCAAAAATTCCATAGCATGGGATCAAGTAAACATAGAGATTTGAATTAAACATGATGTCTCGGGGTTATCATGTTTGCAGATCTTCTAAAATCAAGAACAATAGATTGGCTCGATGAAAAAGAGGGAATCAAGAGGGCTTTTGTTCCTGGTGATTGGAACTACATACAGACGAGTTTAATTTAAATTTGCTCGTGAGAATGCCTACCTTTGACTCGATTTATCTTCTAGGACTTAGAATTCCAAGAACGAAGGAAGAAGCTTGATGGATCTTTCTCTCCTCGATTTCTCCTCCTCCTCGCCCTCTTCTCCACGTCCAAGAACCCCATTGCACGAGCTAGGGCCGGCCATGAGGGTTAAGAGGTGTATTTATATAAATAAAAATTTATATTCCTACTACTACTCAAATTCCTCTTAATTACGAGATTTCCTAACTCAACCTTTACTCTCTTGCTTTCCAATCTCTAATTGGGTTAGGATGGTATCTAAATTCGTGCTAGACTATATGGAGTAGGTTTAGGAATCCAATTCCAACTCTAATTGCCACTTTTATTGCTTTAATAACCCCTTTCCAATTAGGAGATAATTAAACTCCGAATTTAGGGTATTTTCTTATTATTCTCCCTTTGTAAATCATTTTTGACCCAATAAGTTCTAGATGATCCATTAAGCAAAGCCCATTACTCTTTTCCATTTAATGAATTTTATTTAATACTCTTTTCATTGAATATCCCTTTAGCTGAGTTTTAATTTATTATTTAAATTTTATTTTTCTCCAAAATTCAGGTTGCTACAGAGATAATGGTAAAGGGAAGGTCTTAGGATGTGGAACAGTTGGAACTAAGAAAAGAATTTGATAGAAGATGTCATGTATGTAGAAGGATTGAAGCATAATCTCATTAGCATCAGTCAGTTATGTGATAAGGGACATTTAGTAAAATTTCAGAATGACAAGTGCATTATTCAAAAGGATGGAAAAACTATGTTTGAAGCTCAAAGAGTGATAAATCTGTACACATTACAGTTGGCAGAATTAAAATAAGTAAATTTATGTCTTGCAACTACCAAGAGTGAAGAATCTAATTTGTGTCATAGAAGATTGGGGCATGCAAGCACTTCAGTAATCAGAAATTGATTAAGCATGACCTAGTTGAAGGTCTTCCAATGATGAAGATGAAGAAATCTGGAATATGTTCAGCCTGTGCAAAAGGATAGCAGACCAAAACATCTTTTCAGTCCAAAACAGTGGTCACAACTACCAAGCCAATAAAGCTCATTCATATGGATCTGTTTGGACCTATAAGAACAGTCAGTCTTGGAGGAAAAGTGTATGGCTATGTAATAGTGGATGACTACTCAAGATATATTTGGGTATCCTTTTTAGAAGTGTAAGACCCGGCCCCCCTTGGGCCCTGTGGCCCCGTCCTTAGGGTCACGACATGCTCCCTAGTCGCGACGTAGTCGCGACAGGGAGGCCGTCACGACAAGGTTTGAGTCGCGACGACCATGGCTATCGCATTTTGGTCGTGGTCATGACGTCCGATGGCATCGCGATGGCTCTTCTGACAGACGTGACCGGTGTCCTTTCTGTCAGAATGGCTCTGTCGGGTGTTAGGCGCACGTGTGTGAACTCGACGTGGGCACTCGTCGCGATCGCTTTCACCGGTCTTCGAGGCTTTGACCCACTTTTTGGGGTCGCGGCAGAGGCGACCGTCGCGATATGGTCACACGCTAGGGGCGTCGTGACGAGAGTCTTATCGCGACTTCGCGCCGTCGCGTTCTGGGGGCCGCCGGGTTAAAACCCAAGCCCGCGCCCATTTTCCCCCTCTTGCCCTCTCAGCCCTCTTTCTCCCCTCTCCTTCCCCTCTCGAGGTTCTCGTGTAGTTTTTGGCGATCGTGGTGCTTGAGGCTCCGTGCTGAGGTGGTGTTTTCCTGTTGGCCCTTTTGGTACGGCAGCAAGCAAACCTAGAGGGGGGGTGAATAGGTTTTTCTGAAATCTGAAATAGAATCTTAAACACCAGAATTAACACTTGAAGGTTTGGTTAGTTTAGTGTGATAAAGAGTAGCAGTGCGGAAGCAAATAAACAATCACACAAATAACACAAGAGATTTATCCTGGTTCGGCCCTTCCACATGGAAGTCCTACGTCCAGTCCCCAAGCAACTTCTTGGGATTTCACTAACCAAGGGTACAGTCCCCCTTAAGGACACTACAACACCCAGCACCCCAGCTGGTCTTCTTCTCTTTCCCGGCAAGAAGGCAGCCCACTTCTCTTACAGGTAAAGAAGCCAACCTCCTGGTACAAACCCCAGTGCGGTTCTACTAGACACTAACCCCTAGCTAGGTTAACAACTGTATACAGTCCTACAGCCGGACAAGGATCTTTCTTAGAAAAGAAAGAACAAAGCTGAGAGTTGGAACAAATAAAAACCAACCAAAAGAACTCTCAGCAAAAGACTCTCTCCCCCAGATTACAAGATGCACACAGAGAGGAGAGAAGAGAGGAGAAGGAGCTTGAATGCTTCAGTGCTTTAGATGCTTGAACACTTCTTCTTGGGCTCAGGCTCTTTCTCTCTTTTCCTTTGAGTGTATGTGGAGTTGAGGTTCTTCCCGGATGTACACTCTTGAAAAATCTTCAGGAAAGCTCATACTTCTTCTTCAGCCTTGCTTCATCTTTTATATGAGCAATTTGAATAAATCCGTTGGAGTTCTAGCCGTTGCTCATCTTCTCTTTCTTCTGATAATTTGTGGTCTACGAGGTCTGCAAGCATAGAAAAAAGTGTTTAGATAAAAGTGTTTCTGTCAAAAAGGCTCATACCTTTATGTTTCCTGATGCCACCCAGAAGTGGTAAGTAATCCCCTTTTTGTTGGCAGGAAAGAAAAGATTTAGAGAGATAAGCAAAAAGATCTCCTGTCAGAAAGATAGAGGATTACGCAAATCAAGAATATTTGACTTTTTCACTAGATGCCAAAAAATATTTTGAAATATAAAATAAATCTATGTTTAAGTGAAATCCATATTTTACAAGGAATCGATGTGAGAGCAAATCCTTATGAGAGATACAAAGGAATCCATGTGAGAGTTACAAAGGAATCATATGAGAGTTACAAAGGAATCCTATGAGAGTTACAAAGGAATCCTTATGAGAGTTACAGGAATCCATGTGAGAGTTACAAAGGAATCCTTATGAGAGTTACAAAGGAATCCATGTGAGAGTTACAAAGGAATCCATGTGAGAGTTACAAAGGAATCCTTATGAGAGTTACAAAGGAATCCTGTGAGAGTTACAAAGGAATCCATGTGAGAGTTACAAAGGAATCCTTATGAGAGTTACAAAAGAATCCTTATGAGAGTTGTGTGGGTTACAAAGGAATCGTTATGAGAAGTCTGTGTGGGTTACAAAGAATCGTTATGAGAATCTATGTGGGTTACAAAGGAATCGTTATAGAATCTGTGTATTACAAAGGAATCGTTATGAGTTACAAAGGAGTCTGTGTGAGACAAAGGAATCCTTATGAGTTACAAAGGAGTCTGTGTGAGTAATCTGGGTGTATCGTGTGATAATCTGTGTGGTAATCTGTGTGGTAATCTGTGTGGTAATCTGTGTGGTAATCTGTGTGATAATCTGTGTGGTAATCTGTGTGGTAATCTGTGTGTAATCTGTGTGATAATCTGTGGGTAATCTGTGTGGTACAAGGAATCCTTATGAGAGTCACTTATCAAATCGTTATGAGACCAAATCGATGTGGCACTTGGAACTGAAATCCATATATATATTGAATGGAATCCATTTATCTGTTTAGTGCAAATCATTACAGAATAATGTCATAAAATTATATTTATTAGAAAATCATGATATTTAATTTATTATTAGAAAAATCATGGTATTAAATATATTAATATTCAATTAATCATGTAAATTTATATTTATTAAGAAAAACATGATATTAAATATTTTTAATAATAATTAATTAAACATAAATTTTATTATCACCAAAATAAAAGGGTAAAATATAGGAGTGGTTCAACATCTCCCCCTTTTTGGTGATGACAAAATTTATGAGAATTTTCGCATAAAAATACGTAAAGCATAGAAAATACAGAAAATTCAAAGATAATGCATACCATGCATACTCTCCCCCTTTTTGTCACAAACCAAAAAGGAAGGTTCTTACCATTGCATTCTCTCCCCTTTGTGAAAGAAATTCTTACCATTGAGGGGTTCAACAATGATTGACATAAATGAATAACTCCCCCTTAATCTGTGCTCCCCCTGAATGAGAGATTCTACCTGAATGAAACTTGTAAATAATTGTTAGTAATATTAAATTTTAAAATAAATTAATGACTACTCCCTCTTCAGATATGAGATGGATGAAGAGCTGGCAGTCACCAGTTCCTTGAGCATCCTTTGTTCCTGATGCTCAAGGCCATCCTGCAAATAAACTACTCAGAAGTAGGTACCCAAATCTTTTTGGGTCCTTGATGGTTAGATGCATGAAAATAACCTTTAGGAATCCAAACTAAGTGCTTAGTTGTGCAGGTGTTCACAGTGTGTCCTAGTTTATTGCAATGAGAGCAGCAATGAATATAATTTGTTTTGCAGTTCTTATTGCCTTTGTGATGCATGATTTGAACATAATTTTTAGAAACCTTATTCTTTTGATAAAGCTTGGTTGTTCAGGTTCCTTTTTCTGAGGCATTTTGGTTTCTTTTACAAATTTTGGTAAAGGATATTTTCCTGAGTTTATTACTTGTTTTCCTTTTTCTGGAGGTGTATAACCAAGCCCTTGTTTGTTATTTCCAGATTTTGATCCGTTTAAGCATAGGGCTAAAGATGTTTTTCCTTTAGTTAATTTTCCAACTGATTCTTTTAAATACAGATTTTCTTTAGTTAGAGTTTTTAATTTTTCTTCTAACTCTAATTTTTCATTCTCCTTATTTTTTAAATATTCATTCAAAAGATAAATGTTATCTTTACTATCCTTTAATTGTTTTCTAGTTGCTCCAATTCGGATTTAAGATCAGAATTGGTGTTTTCTAAGCAAATAGTGTTGTTTTCAGATTCTTTAATTCTTTTACAACTTTTATGTTTTTCATATAGTTCATTAATACTTCTTCTAAGTCTTCAGATTCTGATCCTGAATATGTGCAAGAATCAAAAGATAAGTTAGGATGTACCTCATCTAGTCCTACCATGAGGGCTAGATTTACCTGCTCTTTCTCTGATTCTGAGCATGATGATTCTGAGCATGTGGTCTCTTCATTTTCCCAAGCAGCTGCCATGGCTCTCTTTTAAATTTCTTGTGCTGCTTCTTGGGTTTTCAATTTGACCAGTCTTCTTGATCTTGGACAATCCGGTCTTAGATGTCCAGGTTTTCTGCATTCATAGCAGACTGGTTCTTTTTCTTTTCTCTCTTTCTTTTGAATCCTTCTTGATCCATTTTTCTTCTTCTTGAAAATTTTCTGAAGCTTGGACAGAACTTCATCTACGTCACTATCTTCAGAATCTGCATTTTTGGAGCTAGAAGAAGAAGTGGAAGGAGCAGCTACAACCTTAAGAGCATTAGTACATTTCTTCTTAGATGAGCTTTCAGACAATCGCTCCATATTTATTTCATGTGCCATGAGAGAACCTATTAAATTATCAATTGACAATTGGTTAAATCATGGGCCTCTTCAATAGCAGTTACTTTAGGTGTCCATGAAATAGTTAAGGACCTAAGTATTTTTCTAACGGTTTCTTCATTGGAAAGAGTTTTACCAAGAGAATTTAAGCCTACTACTATGCTTGAAAATCTATTATACATAGTAGTAATGTTTTCGCTTGGAAGCATTTTAAATTGTTCATATTGTGAAACAAGAATATCTATTCTAGTTTGTTTCACTTTATCCGTTCCTTCATAAGTTATCTGCAGTTTATCCCAAATTTCTTTAGCAGATTTGCATGCAGACACTCTACTAAATTCTCTTTTGGATAAGGCACAACATAAGTAGTTCTTAGCTTTAAAGTTTAAAGATAATTTACTTTTATCAGCAGGTGTAATGGCAGTAGTGCCTTCAATAGGAACAATAACAAAATCACCTACCTCAATTACCTGCCACAGATCAAAGTCTGTGCCTCGAATGAAGCATTCCATTCTCATTTTCCAGTATTGATAATCTTCTCCGTCAAAGAATGGAGGTCTGGTGACTGATTGACCTTCAGCATATCCTTGAGCTGCCATAGATCTTTGCTCTAAGATCGTTGGATCTTCTTTGAATGATCAGAGACCCGCTCTGATACCACTTGTTGGCCCTTTTGGTACGGCAGCAAGCAAACCTAGAGGGGGGGTGAATAGGTTTTTCTGAAATCTGAAATAGAATCTTAAACACCAGAATTAACACTTGAAGGTTTGGTTAGTTTAGTGTGATAAAGAGTAGCAGTGCGGAAGCAAATAAACAATCACACAAATAACACAAGAGATTTATCCTGGTTCGGCCCTTCCCACATGGAAGTCCTACG
This sequence comes from Colocasia esculenta, assembly GCA_014218235.1. Lineage (NCBI taxonomy): Eukaryota > Viridiplantae > Streptophyta > Magnoliopsida > Alismatales > Araceae > Colocasia > Colocasia esculenta. Next base: position 19,597 of record JACBKR010000340.1, read on the forward strand.
TCCAGTCCCCAAGCAACTTCTTGGGATTTCACTAACCAAGGGTACAGTCCCCCTTAAGGACACTACAACACCCAGCACCCCAGCTGGTCTTCTTCTCTTTCCCGGGCAAGAAGGCAGCCCACTTCTCTTACAGGTAAAGAAGCCACCTCCTGGTACAAACCCCAGTGCGGTTCTACTAGACACTAACCCCTAGCTAGGTTAACAACTGTATACAGTCCTACAGCCGGACAAGGATCTTTCTTAGAAAAAAAGAACAAAGCTGAGAGTTGGAACAAAAAAAACCACCAAAAGAACTCTCAGCAAAAGACTCTCTCCCCCAGATTACAAGATGCACACAGAGAGAGAGAGAAGAGAGGAGAAGGAGCTTGAATGCTTCAGTGCTTTAGATGCTTGAACCTTCTCTTGGGCTCAGGCTCTTTCTCTCTTTTCCTTTGAGTGTATGTGGAGTTGAGGTTCTTCCCGGATGTACACTCTTGAAAAATCTTCAGGAAAGCTCATACTTCTTCTTCAGCCTTGCTTCATCTTTTATATGAGCAATTTGAATAAATCCGTTGGAGTTCTAGCCGTTGCTCATCTTCTCTTTCTTCTGATAATTTGTGGTCTACGAGGTCTGCAAGCATAGAAAAAAGTGTTTAGATAAAAGAGTGTTTCTGTCAAAAAGGCTCATACCTTTATGTTTCCTGATGCCACCCAGAAGTGGTAAGTAATCCCCTTTTTGTTGGCAGGAAAGAAAAGATTTAGAGAGATAAGCAAAAAATCTCCTATCAGAAAGATAGAGGATTACGCAAATCAAGAATATTTGACTTTTTCACTAGATGCCAAAAATATTTTGAAATATAAAATAAATCTATGTTTAAGTGAAATCCATATTTTACAAAGGAATCGATGTGAGAGCAAATCCTTATGAGAGATACAAAGGAATCCATGTGAGAGTTACAAAGGAATCCATATGAGAGTTACAAAGGAATCCTTATGAGAGTTACAAAAGAATCCTTATGAGAGTTACAAAGGAATCCATGTGAGAGTTACAAAAGAATCCTTATGAGAGTTACAAAGGAATCCATGTGAGAGTTACAAAGGAATCATGTGAGAGTTACAAAGGAATCCTTATGAGAGTTACAAAAGAATCCATGTGAGAGTTACAAAGGAATCCATGTGAGAGGTACAAAGGAATCCTTATGAGAGTTACAAAGGAATCCTTATGAGAGTCTGTGTGGTTACAAGGAATCGTTATGAGAAGTCTGTGTGGGTTACAAAGGAATCGTTATGAGAAGTCTATGTGGGTTACAAAGGAATCGTTATGAGAAGTCTGTGTGAGTTACAAAGGAATCTTATGAGTTACAAAGGAGTCTGTGTGAGTACAAAGGAATCCTTATGAGTTACAAAGAGTCTGTGTGAGTAATCTGTGTGGTAATCTGTGTGATAATCTGTGTGGTAATCTGTGTGGTAATCTGTGTGGAATCTGTGTGGTAATCTGTGATGTAATTGTGTGGTAATCTGTGTGGTAATCTGTGTGGTAATCTGTGTGGAATCTGTGTGATAATCTGTGTGGTAATCTGTGTGGTAATCTGTGTGGTAATCTGTGTGATAATCTGTGTGGTAATCTGTGTGGGTACAAAGGAATCCTTATGAGAGTCACTATCAAATCGTTATGAGACCAAATCGATGTGGCACTTTGAACTGAAATCCATATATATATTGAATGGAATCCATTTATCTGTTTAGTGCAAATCATTACAGAATAATGTCATAAAATTATATTTATTAGAAAATCATGATATTTAATTTATTATTAGAAAAATCATGGTATTAAATATATTAATATTCAATTAATCATGTAAATTTATATTATTAAGAAAAACATGATATTAAATATTTTTAATAATAATTAATTAAACATAAATTTTATTATCACCAAAATAAAAGGGTAAAATATAGGAGTGGTTCAACAATCTCCCCCTTTTTGGTGATGACAAAATTTATGAGAATTTTCGCAAAAAATACGTAAAGCATAGAAAATACAGAAAATTCAAAGATAATGCATACCATGCATACTCCCCCCTTTTTGTCACAAACCAAAAAGGAAGGTTCTTACCATTGCATTCTCTCCCCTTTGTGAAAGAAATTCTTACCATTGAGGGGTTCAACAATGATGACATAAATGAATAACTCCCCCTTAATCTGTGCTCCCCCTGAATGAGAGATTCTACCTGAATGAAACTTGTAAATAATTGTTAGTAATATTAAATTTTAAAATAAATTAATGACTACTCCCTCTTCAGATATGAGATGGATGAAGAGCTGGCAGTCACCAGTTCCTTGAGCATCCTTTGTTCCTGATGCTCCAAGGCCATCCTGCAAATAAACTACTCAGAAGTAGGTACCCAAATCTTTTTGGGTCCTTGATGGTTAGATGCATGAAAATAACCTTTAGGAATCCAAACTAAGTGCTTAGTTGTGCAGGTGTTCACAGTGTGTCCTAGTTTATTGCAATGAGAGCAGCAATGAATATAATTTGTTTTGCAGTTCTTATTGCCTTTGTGATGCATGATTTGAACATAATTTTTAGAAACCTTTTCTTTTGATAAAGCTTGGTTGTTTCAGGTTCCTTTTTCTGAGGCATTTTGGTTTCTTTTACAAATTTTGGTAAAGGATATTTTCCTGAGTTTATTACTGTTTTCCTTTTTCTGGAGGTGTATAACCAAGCCCTTGTTGTTATTTCCAGATTTTGATCCGTTTAAGCATAGGGCTAAAGATGTTTTCCTTAGTTAATTTTCAACTGATTCTTTTAAATACAGATTTTCTTTAGTTAGAGTTTTTAATTTTTCTTCTAACTCTAATTTTTCATTCTCCTTATTTTTTAAATATTCATTCAAAAGATAATGTTATCTTTACTATCCTTTAATTGTTTTCTAGTTGCTCCAATTCGGATTTAAGATCAGAATTGGTGTTTCTAAGCAAATAGTGTGTTTTTCAGATTCTTTAATTCTTTTACAACATTTTTATGTTTCATATAGTTCATTAAATACTTCTTCTAAGTCTTCAGATTCTGATCCTGAATATGTGCAAGAATCAAAAGATAAGTTAGGATGTACCTCATCTAGTCCTACCATGAGGGCTAGATTTACCTGCTCTTTCTCTGATTCTGAGCATGATGATTCTGAGCATGTGGTCTATCATTTCCCAAGCAGCTGCCATGGCTCTTCTTTTAAATTCTTGTGCTGCTTCTTGGGTTTCTCAATTGACCAGTCTCTTGAGTCTTGGACAATCCGGTCTAGATGTCCAGGTTTTCTGCATTCATAGCAGACTGGTTCTTTTTCTTTTCTCTCTTTCTTTTGAATCCTTCTTGATCCATTTTTCTTCTTCTTGAAAATTTTCTGAAGCTTGGACAGAACTTCATCTACGTCACTATCTTCAGAATCTGCATTTTTGGAGCTAGAAGAAGAAGTGGAAGGAGCAGCTACAACCTTAAGAGCATTAGTACATTTCTTCTTAGATGAGCTTTCAGACAATCGCTCCATATTTATTTCATGTGCCATGAGAGAACCTATTAAATTATCAATTGACAATTTGGTTAAATCATGGGCCTCTTCAATAGCAGTTACTTTAGGTGTCCATGAAATAGTTAAGGACCTAAGTATTTTTCTAACGGTTTCTTCATTGGAAAGAGTTTTACCAAGAGAATTTAAGCCTACTACTATGCTTGAAAATCTATTATACATAGTAGTAATGTTTTCGCTTGGAAGCATTTTAAATTGTTCATATTGTGAAACAAGAATATCTATTCTAGTTTGTTTCACTTTATCCGTTCCTTCATAAGTTATCTGCAGTTTATCCCAAATTTCTTTAGCAGATTTGCATGCAGACACTCTACTAAATTCTCTTTTGGATAAGGCACAACATAAGTAGTTCTTAGCTTTAAAGTTTAAAGATAATTTACTTTTATCAGCAGGTGTAATGGCAGTAGTGCCTTCAATAGGAACAATAACAAAATCACCTACCTCAATTACCTGCCACAGATCAAAGTCTGTGCCTCGAATGAAGCATTCCATTCTCATTTTCCAGTATTGATAATCTTCTCCGTCAAAGAATGGAGGTCTGGTGACTGATTGACCTTCAGCATATCCTTGAGCTGCCATAGATCTTTGCTCTAAGATCGTTGGATCTTCTTGAATGATCAGAGACCCGCTCTGATACCACTTGTTGGCCCTTTTGGTACGGCAGCAAGCAAACCTAGAGGGGGGGTGAATAGGTTTTTCTGAAATCTGAAATAGAATCTTAAACACCAGAATTAACACTTGAAGGTTTGGTTAGTTTAGTGTGATAAAGAGTAGCAGTGCGGAAGCAAATAAACAATCACACAAATAACACAAGAGATTTATCCTGGTTCGGCCCTTCCCACATGGAAGTCCTACGTCCAGTCCCCAAGCAACTCTTGGGATTTCACTAACCAAGGGTACAGTCCCCCTTAAGGACACTACAACACCCAGCACCCCAGCTGGTCTTCTTCTCTTTCCCGGGCAAGAAGGCAGCCCACTTCTCTTACAGGTAAAGAAGCCAACCTCCTGGTACAAACCCCAGTGCGGTTCTACTAGACACAAACCCTAGCTAGGTTAACAACTGTATACAGTCCTACAGCCGGACAAGGATCTTTCTTAGAAAAGAAAGAACAAAGCTGAGAGTTGGAACAAATAAAAACCAACCAAAAGAACTCTCAGCAAAAGACTCTCTCCCCCAGATTACAAGATGCACACAGAGAGAGAGAGAAGAGAGGAGAAGGAGCTTGAATGCTTCAGTGCTTTAGATGCTTGAACACTTCTTCTTGGGCTCAGGCTCTTTCTCTCTTTTCTTTGAGTGTATGTGGAGTTGAGGTTCTTGGATGTACACTCTTGAAAAATCTTCAGGAAAGCTCATACTTCTTCTTCAGCCTTGCTTCATCTTTTATATGAGCAATTTGAATAAATCCGTTGGAGTTCTAGCCGTTGCTCATCTTCTCTTTCTTCTGATAATTTGTGGTCTACGAGGTCTGCAAGCATAGAAAAAAGTGTTTAGATAAAAGAGTGTTTCTGTCAAAAAGGCTCATACCTTTATGTTTCCTGATGCCACCCAGAAGTGGTAAGTAATCCCCTTTTTGTTGGCAGGAAAGAAAAGATTTAGAGAGATAAGCAAAAAGATCTCCTGTCAGAAAGATAGAGGATTACGCAAATCAAGAATATTTGACTTTTTCACTAGATGCCAAAAATATTTTGAAATATAAAATAAATCTATGTTTAAGTGAAATCCATATTTTACAAAGGAATCGATGTGAGAGCAAATCTTATGAGAGATACAAAGGAATCCATGTGAGAGTTACAAAGGAATCCATATGAGAGTTACAAAGGAATCCTTATGAGAGTTACAAAGGAATCCTTATGAGAGTTACAAAGGAATCCATGTGAGAGTTACAAAGGAATCCTTATGAGAGTTACAAAGGAATCCATGTGAGAGTTACAAAGGAATCCATGTGAGAGTTACAAAGGAATCCTTATGAGAGTTACAAAGGAATCCATGTGAGAGTTACAAAGGAATCCATGTGAGAGTTACAAGGAATCCTTATGAGAGTTACAAAGGAATCCTTATGAGAGTGTGTGGGTTACAAAGGAATCGTTATGAGAAGTCTGTGTGGGTACAAAGGAATCGTTATGAGAAGTCTGTGTGGGTTACAAGGAATCGTTATGAGAAGTCTGTGTGAGTTACAAAGGAATCGTTATGAGTTACAAAGGAGTCTGTGGAGTTACAAGGAATCCTTATGAGTTACAAAGGAGTCTGTGTGAGTAATCTGTGTGGTATCTGTGTGATATCTGTGTGGTAATCTGTGTGGTAATCTGTGTGGTAATCTGTGTGGTAATCTGTGTGATAATCTGGTGGTAATCTGTGTGGTAATCTGTGTGGTAATCTGTGTGATAATCTGTGTGGTAATCTGTGTGGGTACAAAGGAATCCTTATGAGAGTCACTTATCAAATCGTTATGAGACCAAATCGATGTGGCACTTTGAACTGAAATCCATATATATATTGAATGGAATCCATTTATCTGTTTAGTGCAAATCATTACAGAATAATGTCATAAATTATATTTATTAGAAAAATCATGATATTTATTATTATTAGAAAAATCATGGTATTAAATATATTTAATATCAATTAATCATGTAAATTATATTTATTAAGAAAAACATGATATTAAATATTTTTAATAATAATAATTAAACATAAGTTTTATTATCACCAAAATAAAAGGGTAAAATATAGGAGTGGTTCAACATTGCCCGCTCGTGCAGGGGACGTGTTCGTGCGTTTGAGCGAGGAGGAGTGGTCCTTCCAACGAGAAGCCCTAACGGGCTCGTTCTACGGTGAGGTAGGGACCCTTGACCCTCTCGCCCTAAGCATGCTCCCTTCCCCTCCTCTACATCGTGTTTCCTCTATGGTTGGGCTTGGGAGTGTGAGAACTCCATGCTCAGGGTTGAGTAAGGTTTCCCTTCGAGTGTAGATCCTGTTCGTGGGGTTTTTAAGGGTTGTTTGGATGCTTTAATGGCTTCCTTGCATGTTGAGCATGATCCCCTCCCCCTGTGTGGTAGTTCCTCGTTTTTGGGGTGTTTCCTAGAGGGGTTGCTCCGGAACCCCCCTCTATCTGTGAACGCGACGCTTGTGGAGGTCGCGATCTCGTTGCGACGGCCTGGCCAGTCGCGACGAGATTGCGACGCTCGTGGAGGTCGCGATCTGGTCACGACGGCTTGGTCGGTCGCGACGAGATCGCGATGCTCGTGGAGGTCGCGATCTGGCCACGACGGTCTAGCCGGTCGCGACGAGATCTCGACGCTCTTTGGTGTCGTGACCTGGTCACGACGGTCTGATACGTCGTGACCCCAACCGTGAGACAGTTCCTGGTTTTCGTTGTTTCCGTTCCTTTTACTGTACCCGTGGCACCTATGCTAGTTCCCTAGTGCGGTCTACACTAGTCTTTTCTAGTGCTCGGCACTTGAGGGCTTGTCCCGTGTGAGAGGTTGTTATCATTGCCTGGGACCCCCATCCTCGGGAGCCTGTTGAGGGAGTACTCCGGGCTACGAGTGCGCTCGCGTTGGCAGCCACCAGGCGGACTCTGGAGCTTAGGGGAAAATGGTGGTTAGGATAGTGGCGTGTGAGTCACTTGCAGAGCTCTCGTGGGTGGTCTGGGACGCCGAGGACAGTTAGGAGTTCTACCCGGTGCAGGCCAGCCAGTCCTTCTTCTCACTGCCTTGCTCTTTGCGGGCCCGGAAACCGCTTAGAGAGGCCAGGCGTGGGACCGTAGTCCTGCTAGACTACGGCGGTTACTGTCGTGTTACTTGTGTTCTACCTCGCTCTGACGAGACGTGAGGGTCAGGACCCGGTCGAGGATAAGATGTCGGTGGGCGCACCTAACCGTGACTAGTGGTGTGTTTCCGTAGTAGTGTTCCTTGTCCAAGCGGAGTCCTTCCGTCTGTGGTTACTAGCCATGTGGTGGTCACGACGAGCAGTCATACGGAGTTTCCGAACGTGTGTACTTCCGTACCATACTAGTTGTGGTTTCGCTTCCGAATTTCTGTTGTAGATAAAAGATATAAACTGCTGCCATTCATTTGATATTTATATTCTCCTACCTGTTTAGAGCCAGTAGGAGATTGGTAATCCCTACTGAGCTTCTGTTGTGAAGCTCATCCCTCCTTTTCCCAGGTGAGACTTCTCAGCAGCGGCAGGGCGCGCGCCGGGCGGAGGAGAGGGGGAGGTAGTCGGAGTCCCCGTAGCTAGCAGTGGTTCCCCTTTCTTCAGTGTATGTCACCCTCGGGGTATGCCAATAAGGGACTTGTTCTTCCTCTGCCTTTTACTTGTACTAGCGTGCGTGCGTTGGGACTGTACTTAGAGTGGCACGTGTGGTCTCACTCTTTTCTGTTTCCACACGTACACTTATAGATTAGCAGTTGTCGTTTACTTCTGTACATATCCTGTTGGACATAGATGATAGCCCTTCCGGGTCCCCGGATCTATGGGCGGCGACCGCGAAAATCGGGTCCTCGGCGTGGGCGAGGGTCGGGTTCTCGGGTCGTTACAGGAAGCCAAATCAAAAAGCTTTTCAGCTTTTCTGAATTTCAGCAAAGTAGTACAAAAGAATCAGAAATTTCAGATTGCCAGTGTCAGATCTGATCATAGTGGAGAATTCAAAAAGAAGAGTTCATGAAATTTTGTGAAGAAAATGGAATAGAACATAATTTCTCAGCATCAAGAACACTTCAACAGAATGGAGTAGCAGAAAGAAAGAATAGAACTCTGCTAGACATGGATAGAACTATGCTTACTGAGTACAATTTACCAAGATTTTTTGGGCAGAAGCAATCAAACAGCATGCTACATCATCAACAGGTGCATGATCAGACCAATCTAAGAAGACACCATATGAGCTTTATAATGAAAAGAAGCCCAACATCAGTCATCTTCGACCTTTTGGTTGTAAGTGTTTCATTTTAATAATGGTAAGGATAATTTAGGAAAGTTAGATTCTAAAAGTGATGAAGGTTTTTTGTTAGGATATATTTCAAAACCTATAGGATATAAAGTATTGAATAGAAGAACTTTAACCATAGAACAAACAGTGCATAATTATTTGATGAGACTAACCCTTCTATCAAGAGAATAGAGAGAAGAAGATTGTGTTGAAGATCTGTGCATGGATCTAGAGAAAACATCTCTTGAAGAAGAAGAAGAAAAGAGAGATCTACCATTAGAAGAACTTCAACAGCAAGAAGAACACAAGCAGGACTACCTAGAGAAGTGAGTACCACAGAGATCATCCAAGAGAAAAAATAATAGGTGATCCTCAAGATAGGGTAAGAACAAGAGGTATGAACATTCCTTGTGATTTTTGTGCTTTTGTTTCTCAATTGAGCCTAGGACAATCAATGATGGTCTGGCGGATGAGTCTTGGATACTTGCTATGCAAGAGGAACTTAATCAGTTCCAACGCAGTCAGGTTTGAACTCTTGTCCCTAGACCTTCTGACTATCTAGTTATTGGACCAGATGGGTCTTCATAAACAAGATGGATGAATCAGGAGTAATCACCAGGAACAAGGCCAGACTTGTGCACAAGGGTATTCCCAAGAGGAAGACATTGATTTGATGAAACTTATGGCCCAAGTAGTTAGATTAGAGGCAATTAGAATTTTGTTAACATATGCATGCTCTCTAAACATCAATTTATTTCAAATGGATGTTAAAAGTACTTTTCTGAATGGTTTCATAAAGAAGAAGTTTATGTGAGCAACCACCGGTTTTGAAGATACTAAATATCCAAATCATATTTTCCATTTAAAGAAAGCACTATCTGGTCTGAAACAAGCTCAAGAGCTTGGTATGAAAGATTAAGTGCTTATCTTATATCACATGATTTCATAAAAGGTAAAGTAGATAGCACATTATTTATTAAGAAATTTTCAGAAGGAATCTTAATAGTGTAAATATATGTTGATGATATTATTTTTTGTTCTACTAATGAATCACTTTGTAAATTCTTTGAAAAGCTTATGCAAAGTGATTTGAAATGTGCATGATGGGTGAGCTTAACTATTTTCTTGGGTTGCAAATTAGCAGACCAAGGAAAGTACTCACATTTGTCAAACCAAATATATTTTAGATTTACTTTTAAATATGGTTTTGACAGTGTGAACCATTAGGAACACACCATGCCTCAGGAATTATGTAAATAGTGATTCACTTGACAAGAAAATAGATCAAAAGATCTGTAGAGGCATGATAGGATCACTACTCTATCTTATTGCTAGTAGACTAGATATAATGTTCAGTGTGTATGTTTGTGTGCAAGATTTTAAGCTATCCTAGAGAATCTCATGTTCATTACTGTTAAAAGAATTTTTAGATATCTTATAAACACAAGTAAATTAGGTTTATGGTATCCAAAATGTTCTAATTTCAAATTGATTGGATATAGTGATGCTTTCTATGTTGGATGCAAAATAGATAGAAAAAGTACTAGTGGCACTTGTCAAATACTTGCAAGGTGCTTGATTCTTGGTCTTCCAGAAAGCAGAATTCTGTAGCATTATCCACAACAGAAGCAGAATATATTGCAGCTGGAAGTTGTGCTGTACACCCTGAAATTTAGTGATTTATAAATTTTGGAAATAAAGGTAGATAAATTAAATAAACATATTAGAGAGACTTCCAACACCATGTATTGATGACCCATTAACAAGATTGGGCCAATGGAGCACATTTGGCTCAAGGATATAAATAACTAGGACAGGAATTACCTAGAAATTCGTGTATGTAATTATGTCATAATTAGAGAGGGCAAGTAGGGTTAAAATTAAGGTAAGTAGTCATGTAAGGTAAGTCAAAACCGGACCCAACTCTAAGAGGTGGTTTCCTAAACCTTTGCTACCTCTTTGGGGAGAGAATCCCAGATTTGTGGAAAGTGGGAATAGAACTCGCAGCCCCTTTCTAGTCCCGTTAGGACTCATAACACCCTAAAACTATAAGAACTCGTCCCTAAGCTCTTGGGGAAGGTTTAGCAACAAGTTGGGGTCGAGAGTAGCAAGTTGGAGTGCTGGGAAAGTGGAGAACGGCTGGGGAAAATCGTGGTCTTCCTCAACCTCGCTCTGCATCAACCCAGAAATCTACAGAGAGTTCTTAGCATCCAAAGGTAGGTGTTCTCGGGCCAAGATTAAAGAAAACAACACCATCATGTAGTTATTTGAGTCTAGGTTCATTTGCACTTGGTTTGACTAGTTTCATGGAGTATACATTGTGTATTCGTGGTTTTCCCAAAGTCTCGCACAGTTAGGGCTTTTCCCGTTCTTCTTATTATGCATGTGATTTGACACCGAATTAGACTAAACTTCCTTCATAAAAATTCTTCTAATTGTAGTCACGATCATCTTCTATGTTGGACTTTTTGTCCAAAAGCCTTTCGTTAGAGAGTTATAGGCATGGTAAGAGAGTCACTGCATGATACTACGATTTCGGGCTGCACTTAGCTTTATGTTCTTCATATGTTTTCTTGAGATTCGAAAGCGAATTAGATCAACCTCCCACATCAACGTTCTTCTACTAGTTGTCTTTGTCATCCTTAGTGTGAATGTTTTGTCTAAATGTCATTCGTTAGAGAGTTATAACCGGGTATAAGCGGAGTAAGTAAACCGCTGCATGAGATGTGTTTTCGGGTTACACTTGACCTATGGGTTTTGTTCTGGGAGGGCCTCTAGTGTCGACACTACTTGAGATAGTGTCGACACACTGTCCCAAAACATCCCAAAAGGTGTTCTGGGAAGGCCTCTAGTGTCGACACTACTTGAGCTAGTGTCGACACACTGTCCCAGATTGGCCAAAAGATTTTCTGGGAGGATCTCTAGTGTCAACACTACTTGACCTTTTGCTTTGTATTTGAAGCATTGTGTCGAAAATACCTGATCTAGTGTCGACACTACTTGATCTTTTTGCCTTGTATTTGAAGCACTGTGTCGACACTACCTGATCTAGTGTCGACACTACTTGATCATTTTGCCTTGTATTTGAAGCATGTGTCGACACACTTGATCTAGTGTCGACACTACCCTAACAAAAATTGCATATTTGGGTCTGACCATTTCATGATGTCTACTAGCTTGTGCATGATGTTATATGGTATGCATGAACCTAAAATAAATCAACCCATTGAAAAATAGTAATGATATGAATACGATTCTAATGTGTAATTGTGATTGATCTTATGTCCATTGGATTATCTTGTGATCTTGCTTATTGTCCTTGATAAGATAAGAATATGATAGAATGTGGGGATGAATACATGTTAGTATGGACTTGCTAGTGGAGTTAATGTCATCATTTGCATATGAGTTTCATGTTTTTATGTTTTTCGGTGTTCAAATAATCATTTTGTCAATTGCATACATGATAGGAAAGATCCGTAACTCGTCACTTAATATTTGCACGAATAGGCACACCCTTCTTGGGAAATTGAGAGCACATGTCCACATACGATCTATCTTTAGAAACATCCTCATGTCAAGACATTAATGGATTATGAAACATGATCCGTCATTATAATGCCTTTTTTTCTCTTGATCTATTGTCATACCTTGACTCTATGAATGATTATGTTCCTTTTACTACGAGCTGTTAGTGAAACTCTGTGGCCATAATATGAATCTGTTTGTTCGCACAACGTGCGCCCGGTTCAAATTGATCCAATGCCTGTGCAAAGAAAAGGGGCTTGGTCCGGTCTTGGGGGGAGCACCCCAACGTACTTATTAACCGCGGGAGTATGGACTTCTGGTGCTTGGCATAGCACAAACAAATGAGCAAGATTAGTGTGAATGTGCCTTAGTATGATATGATAAGTCTGCTTTGATCTGATATGATATGATTTGATATGATACGTCTGATCATGTGAACGCATGATATCTGTCTGAATATGGCCAATCTCCTTTGATACGATTCTACTCTTGAAATATCTGTTCATTGTATATGCACTCGACATTTTGATCTGATATGATATCCGTTCTATTCTGCTATTCAATCTGTTAGTATTGCATACATTGTCATCATTCATGTGCATATCTGCCTATTTAAAAATGTTAATCATGTATATTAGTGCCCGCACAATATTGAGATGTAAATCCTACTGAGCTAGTTCGCTCACCCAATCATCCTGCCCTTTTCAGGAAGTGATGAAGAACCAGTGGAGTCCGATGGGGCAGGGTAAGAGGATGAGCACCCGCTACATGAGTAGATGACAGTTTAGAAATAGGCAATTGAGTAGTCGATGTATTAGAGAAACATTGTTATTGAATAATGAACCCTTTTCAGTGAGTATTCTTATGAAGGTTGTAACTAGTTGAATGGAATGGAATGAAGTATTCTTTGGTGACCATATTATAGTCTCAAATGTGTTATAATATTCAATTGTGACTCTGCGCTATTCAACTCTGATACGCCAATTTGTATCGTTCACGCCCCCCCGGTATCTATTCCGCTACTAAATATCGGGGCATGACAGCTGCACTCAACTGCTAGATCAAACATCAATTTGAGACTATGGCCAAAGACTTCAAGAAATTCCAATGTTGTGTGACAACACAAGCGCAATCAATTTGACCAAAAATCCTATACAGCATTCAAGGACAAACATATTGAGGTTAGACATCATTCATCAGGGACGATGTAAGTAATGGTGATATTTTACTTGATTTTGTGTCTACTAAAATCAACTTGTTGATATTTTTACTATACCTTTTTCTGAAGATAGTTTTACATCTATTAGAAGAGAAATAAGCATGTGTAACCCTGATTAAAATGCTATGACAAATTCATGCTGGAATTGTATGTTATGAATTTTTGCGAAATTTTCTACGTCCCTGTACTGCGACTCATAAAGTCGGAGTCTATCAGACTCATGTTATAAGTAATGCATTCGACTTTTGAAGTCGAATATGAAATCCGACTTCCTAGAGTTGAAGTATGAAAAGGGCAATTTAATTTAAAATACTAAATGAATTTCTTAAAAAAAATAGACATATTTATTACGCAACGGTTCAGTCATTCAATCGCGTCCGTTCACCCTGAAATCTCTGGTCAGTTACATTTCTCCCTCTATATGAGGACAACCCCTTTTTGTCTGAAAAGCACCCTTTCAAACTCTCTCTTCAACTCACTAGTCATCTTCTTCCTCTTCCCGCACACATTGTTCGTTCCTCCGGAACCCTCTTCAGAGCTACTGTAGACTCCTCATTCCTTCTAAGAAAGGTAGGATCCTTGATCATTAAACTGCATTATTTTCACTCCTTCGACAGTTCTCTGAATCCTCTCTATCTCTTTTCTATCTAGATGGCATCCTCCAAGGCTCCTGAGGGAACCATGCTCCCCTTGAGCAGTTCCAGCGCCTTTCTCTTGCAAAATTTTCCATCTGTCCAGGAAAAGTCGTGGACTTTTCTCAATTACGCGGTAGCTTAGGGTGGGTAGCAGAAACCCTAGAGGAGATGGGCTGGCTAGTCTGTGCAGGATCTGAACCCTCTTCGAAGATGCCCTTAAGGCATTCTTCGTTACCCTCCAGATTTCCTCTGAAAGTTCAGTCACTGGATATGTGAAGGGCACCAGAGTTACTGTTTTTGAAGAGCTTTCGGTGGAACTTTTGGGCTGTCCCAACTCTGGGCACAAGCTCAGTGAGATTGTCCCTTTGGATAAGCAGAAAATGGGGATTATTGGATGTTTGGGGACTATTAGAAGAAAGGTCTTTTAGTTAATGATTGTCTGCAGAGAAAAGGATTATCACTCAGTGATCACCAACATCATCACACCTAGGGCTGGCACCCATTCCTCCGTTACTACCAGGGATGGTACTTTATTATTTTGGGCTATTCAGAAGCATAAAGTTAATCTGCCAGCAGTCATTTTGGAGAAAATGATAGCATCAAAGAATCTACAGGAGTCTCTTCCATATGGACCACTGCTATCTCTGATTTTCAAGAAAATTTCAGTAGATCTAAGTGGGGATATTCCATGGGTTAAAAGAGAAGATTGGTTTATCTACCTTGAGGAGAAGCCACTACATCTTGGAAGACAAGGCCCAGAACTTATGGTTAAGGAATCTGCACCCCAGTGCACCCATGAAGTGTTTCTGATGAAGCACTGGATCTATCATCTGTTCCAGCAAGTCAACAGGAAGAAGAAGCCAAGCAAGAAGATAGAATGGAAGCCACTGTACAAGAACAACAACAAGTTGAAGAGCACCAACGAACTCTATAGGAAGAAGAGCAATTCAACAAGAGCATGTTTCTGCTCCATCTCCAGGACAAGATGCACCAGAAAACAATCAGTCAGGTATAAGATATCTAAGAGGCAAGGAAGTAGCATAAGAACAAGATGACATTCGTAGATCTACTCCAATAGTGCAGAATTTGAAGAAGTGCATCATCACTTCTCCCCTTCTCAGTTTTAGACCCGGCCAAGGTCTCAGGGTGAGAGTAGCAACAGTATGAATGCCATACTGGATTTGCTGACAAAGCAACAAGAAAGCTTGTCAGTTCTTCAGTTGCAAGTGGAATTGTTGATGCCAAGTTTGATGCTATGGCGATGAGGTCAAGCAAATGAAAGACCTATTGCTTCAATTAGTGTGCCCATAGGGCACTAAACAGCCTTCTGCACCATCATCCACCCTTCATGAAGGCAGCAGCATCAGCAGCAAAAGGAACAACAAGAGGATGTGCAGCAACATGAAGAGAAGCATGTCCATCAGCATGATAAGCAGCCGCAAGAGCAGCAACAAGAGAAGGAGCTCAGTGCCAGAGCAGTCCTTAGCAGTAGAAGAAGAAATTCAGCAGCAGCAGATATCAGTTGTGGTTGAGCCTGATATTCAGCAACATCAACAGGAGTATAGGCTAAGAGGCCCTAGAGTCTCTAGGATTAGAGACTCCAGGTCCAAGGTCAAGACTTCAAGAGGAAGGTTAGGAGAAAACTTCATAAAAATTGTAAACCTATGTCCTCTTCCTCTCCTCCTCCTCCTCCTCCTGAACCAACTCTTTCCGCTCACCACTACCACTGATCCTGCTCCTCCTGAACCAGAACAACCCCCTACATCCTCCTCTCTTCCTACTGCACCCACTGCTCCCACTCCTTCCATTATTGAACAACCTCCACTTTTACATCATCTGATCCTCCTCCCTCTACATTTATTCCAGAGGATCAGCCAATTGCCTTTGACAATGTGAATTTGAAAATTTATCCTTTGAAATACCAATTCAAGCAATCCAAGGCAACCATTCCCCTCTCCACACAGAACTTTCCAATTTCTTTTCCTCTCTTCCTACTTCCTCCACACCTTTAGCAGGCAGATCCACCCTTCACTTTCAGAAATACTACCTAGTATTCAACTTTCATCTAAAGGTGGGCTCATGCTAAAAGACAACCCTGCCAAACTCCTTCCTCCGTTTGGTATACCTTCATCAACACTCAAACACAATATGAACCTGTTCAGGAAAATTTTGTCCATCAGGGCATTCCTTGATGTTCATGAAATGCCAGGTTTCATGTTTGAAGACTGGCTTCCTACTCTCATTCATTCTACCCAAGTCCTATTATTGATCTCCAGCTTATTTCTTAGAATGTCATAATCTTACATCCAAAGAGTTTCTTGAACTCTATCCTGGTGAAGCCACCAGGTACCTGCAAACCCAGACAAGGAACCAATTTATGGATGTTAGTCTCCACCTGAATCTTAGGTTCTATGACATGTTTGGAACCCTCATTAGAGACTCTCAGGCAAGTACTCAAGGATGAAAGAATTCAATTTTGCCAGATTTAATTGGGGCTGTCTGATGTCATTAAAGGCCAATTGGACATCTTATCAAAGGTCAGAGAGAAAATTACCCCCTCCATGACAGTTGGATTTACCATCAGGTTTGTATCTATCCTTGGTTGTGCCATTTCTGCAAGGAAAGACTTTGCTCAGCTAATCTTCAACAGGCACATCCGGATAGCCTCCAGATTCAGAACAAGTACAAATTGAAACTGTCTTTCCATAGGTTTGTGCTTATGCAAGCTCCCAAGACTTCCCAGCATATGATAGACTTCCAGCTTTGTTTTGCTGAGTCTGAGAGGTTCACAGAAGATCAATGGGCAGCAGCTTATCCTGAGGATCATGCAAATTGTGAGAAGCTGAAAATTTCTATCAATATCTACAAAGGATATCACGACCTTTGGAAGTTTCTTGCTCATAGGTGGGAGCAGATGTTATGCCCCGCCAATTTAGCAGTGAAAATAATCATGGAGACGTGAGCAAAGTACATAGTAGAGTAAAATGTACAATAGTTGAATGATTTAGAGCATCTAATGAACGATAATTGGAATAAACTCTTCATTCATTATAAAATTTCTAAGACTTTTACAACAACTAATTCGGAGCCAATACGTAGAGCTCATTGACACCATTATATACGAAGAGAAAATCTAAGTAATAACTACTAGACTCAATTGGGCTAGGGTAACTTCATCATTTGACTCCGGGTCGCTCATCACTCGGGTCCTGTCCCATTGGTGTGTACAACGTCATCGTCTATCTTATCGGAGACACAATAACAAATAACGAAGGGTGAGAGATAACGCCCAGTAGAACTTAAATCTCGTAAATCATGTAGGCTTTAAATAATTAGTGCTCTAAAAGGCAGAGTAATATATGATAGTGTGAGTCATTAAAGTCGAGAAAGTAATAGCACAAGTAACATGGTTCAGATAGCAGATGAATCAAACATAGCACGATGATAAAGTCAAGTCATGATAGAAATGATAACAACACGATGGCAATTAACGTCAACGTCAAGCAATAGCAAGTAACATGTATAGCGAGGAAAGAGAAAGTAGTTGGCCATATAGAAAGTAAATTGCACTTTGATTGTTTTTCTTATCAATCGAAATAGTAAGCACTTTTGATTAACTTTCGTCAATCGTAATAGTAATGGCACTTTGGTTATCTGTAGATAGCCGAGAGAGAATATAGCACTTTTGTCGTTAGTAGACAACGAGAGAAGATAGCACTTTGTTTTGTCAAAGACATCGAGAGAATATAGAACTTTGTGTTGATTGTCTTAGATTAATGGATAGTATACCTTGCATGTAATTCCGACATCTTGATCATTTAACTCTCGCGGGCAAATGGCACTTTCTGGTGCTCCCCCCAGGACCAGATCGGGCCGGCCTATTGCGCGCTGGCATAGGTTATGTTGTTTATCTTCAGATAATCAATCAATGGCCAATTGAGAGTACCAAGAAATAGATAAGAGCACTAGGTGAATAGACGAGATAGTAGAGTGAACGTGAATAGATGAGCGAGCAGAGTATAGATGAGAGCTAAGGGACAATGCACGTACACTTCGAGTAGCAGGCGATAGTAACAGTTGCACAACACGCGCTATTGGTGTTGGCAGTCAGGTGGAATTTATACCTTTCCGCTGGCCATGTTACGCACAGGTCCAGAGGTCCGGCGTGATTCAAGATAAGAGCGAAATTCTAATAGCCGTTTGGATCATGTTGATCCCTGAAGGGTATCATAAGTGTTAGGGTACAACCAGCTCGTCGACCATGTCAGAATCTATGGACAGAGGAGACTTACGGAGGCCTGAACAAAGACTCACTAGTCCGGCAGAAGGAGTATCCGATGGAGAGTTCGTCCTAGTCAAGAGAGAGTGTGTATATAGAAACAAGTGCTCGGCGTTCTACAAGAATTCTAGAACAGTGGAGTGTCGGTAACGGTATTCCCAAAACATCGCGAGAAAACGTAAACAAGTTTATTTAAAATATGGCAATTTAAATAAATTATTGAAATAAATTACCAGAGGTATTACGAAATATTAACATGCCAAGTTAAGCCATATTTGGATGGTTCAAAGTGTGTGCGCGTGTCATGAAATCATAGATATGAAAGGTCATGTGATTGAATTTAATTAATTAAAATACCTTTGATAATTACAGCTTTGTTTTCTGTGTTTTAGACAGTTAGCAAAACATGGGGTAACTGTAGCACCACAAGACTTGCAAAGATGTGGATTTTTCATGCTAAAAGTCAGAACGCGATGCACCCTTGTGAGGGTCGCGACGGGTTTCAGATAGAACGCGACAGGGCCTTCTGAGGATCGCGAAGGCCTTGTCAGTTCGGGCAGGCAGATTGCGACGAGGTTGCTTGAGGGTCGCGACAGGTAGGTCAAGTCGGGCGGCCAGAACGCGACAGGGTACCCTATCGCGATCAGATCATGACAGGTTCCTACGTCACGATGGCCCTGAGAACGCAACCTATCAGGCCATCGCGTTCTCAGGTTCTGAGCCTGAGTTCGAGAGGAAAAAGGATAGAGCCTCGTATTGCGGGCCAACTTTCTATCTTTTGACATAGGGTCGTTCAGAAAATCATAACTAATTGTGTAGTCAATGAAAAATCATGAAACTAGTTGCAAAATGACCTATAATGCATGGGTACTTACAGTAAATAGGAATTGGAAAACAAACATGGTTTCGATAGGCTTAATCAAGTCAAACATGGAGAATAGAATACTATGAATAGTTTAAGATGCAAGAGTTAATTCGCAAGACGTGTGGATGAAATTTAGGGATTTTAGGGGCAAAAGATGCCTAACATGTCTCAGTATCTCCAATAAAAATTTGAGAGCATGGGATTAAGTATTCAAGAAGATATGAATTAAACATGAAGGTTCGGGGTCAAGCGGTTTGCAGGACTTCAAAAATCAAGAACAAAATTATACTCAATAGAAAATTATGAAACGAAAGGGGTTTTGTTCCTGAAGCATGGAACAATTTGTAGACGAAATCTTATGATTTATGCTTGTGAGAATGCCTACCTTTGGTTGTTTCCTCTTCTAGGGCTAGAACTTGAAGAACGAGAGAGAGAGCTGAGAGTTCGAGAGAGTTCTCCCTCCTCCTGGCTCTCCTCCAGGCTCCTCCAGGTACAGCAAGCCCAAGCAAGGTGTTAGGGCCGGCCATAGAGAGATTGGAGAGTATTTATGCTTGTTGGTTGTTATTTCCTAATAGGACTCGAACTCCTATTTAATCCGAGATTTCTTCATTTAATTCCACTTCTATGCTTTCCACTCTTATTGGGGTAGGATGGGAGTTAAATCCATGGCCAACCCATTATGGTAGGTTTCGGAATCCAATTATAACTCAAATAGCTATTTAATGCATTAAATACCCCTTTTCTATTTAAGTAATAATTTAGTACGAATTTAGGGTATTTTTCCTATTATTTCTCTTTTAAAAATCCCTAGTTGGCCCACTAAGTTTTATATGTTCCATTTAACAAAGCCCACCACTTCTTTTGTTTAATGTGTTTTAACTTATAAAATTCCCTTTTTAAATTAGAGTATATTAGAGTTTGGAATTTATTCATGGCTATGGGAGGCATTGATCCAATTTCTCATAATGGATTATATTACATATTGCTTGGAGTCTACCCATCATTTTATTTTTTAATTGTTAATCTACTTTGCTCATATGATAATGGATTTTCTGAATTGTTACTTAATTAAAATATAAGTCACCTCAATTCTAAACTTGTTCCGAATTATTTTTCTAAGCCTAATTTCTTAATGGTTCATCATACATGATGTTGGAAGTCTCTCCGACAAGTTCGTTTAATTTATGGGTGCGTTATCTTTCCGTGTTAACGGTTTTTTTTTACTTAGTTTCTAATTTGGATAATAGTCACGTTGTGACGTATGCTTGGCCAATCGGATTTTTTCGTTGCACGAATTTCTCCATGGAACACTTAGGGATAATTGGGGGTTGATTTATTATTTATGAAATTTTAGATGTCTTCTTGCACATACGATAATAGTATGTTTGTTCCTATTATTTTGTTTTTATAGAAATTATTATTTCAATTTTTTTTAAATACTGAATTTTTCGGGTTGCTACATCCTCCCCCACTTAAAGAATTTGGGCCCAAATTCATATGATATGATACGATTATCAATTGACTCTGAATATTTCATTCATCATCTCCCCCACTTAGAGCTTTACTATCGTGAAAATAGTAGGGAATTAACTAAGGGTTTAGTGATGATACATTGTCCATCTTCATTGCATGATTTATATCCACAAGGCTTGTAATCGCCTTAGCGTGGAGTTTGGGTCTTCTTTATTGGACAATCGATGACTCGATTTTGTTATTTTTTTTCTTTTTTGTTGTTGACTTCCACATCGCAAGCATCTACCCAATTTCTTCCAACAGTTATCAGTCTGGTGCCTGGCCTTTCACAAAATTCACAGCCTTCCTTCCGCTCCACTTTCCCCTTTTCTTCTCTTGCTATTTACTGTATCTCCCTTAGTATCATGTTCACTTTTCAGCACCTTCTTCTTATTCTTCATTTTACCCTTACCATTGTTTGGTTGCTTCCCTTTTGTCATAGAATTGAGATTTTCCACATTAGTAGCTGATTCTTCCAAGAGTGGACAGTCTCGCAGCAGATGCCTCGAGTTGCCACAAAGTAGGCATGCACCAATTTTTGCCAACACTCCTTGGCCACATGACCTGGCTTGTGGACAATGGAGGCAGATGATCTCATTGTTACGATTTCACTTGTTGTTGGCCTTCTTGCCATGGTTATATCTTCTCTTCCCATTCTGATTGATCCCCTCTTTAATCTATTATCGCTTCCCTGTCGCAATCAGATCATGACAGGTTCCTGCGTCGCGACGGCCTGAGAATGTGACCTATCGGGCCATCGCATTCTCAGGTTCTGAGCCTGAGTTCGAGCGGAAAAGGACAGAGCCTCGGATTGCGGGCCAACCTTCTATTTTGACACAGGGTCATTCAGAAAATCATAACTAATGTATAGTCAATGAAAAATCATGAAACTAGTTGTAAAACGACCTAAACATGCACGTGTACTTATAATAAATAGGAATTGGAAAACAAACATGGTTTCCATAGGCTTTAATCAAGTCAAACATGGAGAATAGAATAGTGTGAATAGTTTGAGATGCAAGAGTTAATTCGCAAGACATGGTGGATGAATTTAGGGCTTTTAGGGTCAAAAGATGCCTAACATGTCTCAGTATATTCAAGGAGATATGAATTAAACATGAAGGTTCGTGGTCAAGCGGTTTGCAGGACATCAAAAATCAAGAACAAAAATTATACTTGATGGAAAATTATGAAATGAAGGGGTTTTGTTCCTGATGCATGGGACAATCTACAGACGAAATCTTATGATTTATGCTTGTGAGAATGCCTACCTTTGGTCGTTTCCTTTCTAGGGCCAGAATATGAAGAACGAGAGAGAGAGCTAGAGAAGTTCTTTCCCCACGAGATCTCCTCCTCCTTGGCCTCTCCTCAAGTCCAGCAAGCCCAGCAACATTTAGGGCCGGCCATGGAGAGATTGGAGAGTATTTATGCTTGTTGGGTTGTTATTTCCTAATAGGACTCTAACTCTATTTAATTCCGAGATTTCTTTATTTAATTCCACCTTCTATGTTTTCCACTTCTTATTTGGGTTAGGATGGGGAGTTAAATCCGTAGCCAACCATTAGGGTAGGTTAAGGAATCCAATTACTATCACATTAGCTATTTAATAATTAAATACCCCTTTTATTTTAGTGATAATTTAGTTACAAATTTAGGGTATTTTCCTATTATTTCTCTTTAAAATCCCTATTTGGCCCAATAACTTTTATATGATCCATTTAACCAAGCCCACCACTTCTTTTGTTTAATGTGTTTTTAACTTATAAAATTCCCTTTTTAAATTAAAGAATATTAGAGTTTTGAATTTTATTCATGAGCTATGGGAGGTCCATTGATCCATTTTCTCATGATGGATTATTATTACAATTTTTTGGAGTCTACCCATCATTTATTTTAATTGTTAATCTACTTGGCTCATACGATAATGGTTTTTCTGAATTATTACTTAATTACAATAATAAGTCACCTCAATTTCTAAACTTGTTCCGAATTATTTTCTAAGCCCAATTTTCTTAACGGTCATCATTACATGATGTTGGAAGTCTCTTCGAACAGATTCGTTTAATTTATGGTGTGTGTATCTTTCCGTGTTAACCGTTTTTGGGACTTATTTTCCTAATTTGGATAATTAGTCATCTTGTGACGTAGCTTAGCTAATCAGATTTTTTTTGTTGCACGAATTTCTTCGTGGAACACTTAGGGATAATATGGGGGTTGATTTATAATTTTTATGAAATTTTTAGATGTGTTCTTACACATACGATAATAGTATGTTTGTTCCTATATTCCGTTTTTATAGAATTTATTATTTCAATTTTTTTTTAAATACTGAATTTTTGGGTTGCTACAGTAGAGGTACTTGGTTTACTATCAGGCTAAGGAAGCAGCTATCTCTCAAGGCCTGCACTGGAATATTACAGTCCATGAATTTCTCAATCTAGCAGCCTCTAGGAAATTTGTTCCTCTCAAGAATCTTTTATGCTAGAGTCACTATTTCAACAAGCTTGCTTGGTACCACAAACGTCATATCAAATCTCATAGGAGACTACCTTCTATAAGTCCCCACTAAAAATTGATATCAGTCTTTTGGAGAACTTCTTCCCTGACAATGAGAAGAAGTTGTGGGACCTTCTCTAGCCTTATCTAGATCAAATCCCCATTCCTTGTATTTATCAAGCTCTTATCCAAGTTTTAGATACTATTATGTACTGCATATTTAATTTTGAAATACAATCTATGTGTTGGTTCTCATTTTTCCTGTTATATATCTTTTTCTTTCTCTTTTGCTATCTTCCCTTTTATGTTAATGCCATAAAGGGGGGAGAGAAGAAGTAATAAACAAATCACTAAAATCTTTTGGAGATTATATGTTTGAAGTTATAATTGTTTTTTCACTGTTTATTTAAATTTTTTTGTCATTAACAAAAGGGGGAGAATTGTTGAACAATACCCTATGAAAATAATTTAAGATTTAAATTATTATAACTTTATGTTTTTGCTATGACAAAACCTTTAAAAGATTTTCTACAAATTAAATGTATCAATTATATATATCACAGAAAATAGTTTGGACAAACTCTATCTCGATAAATTTTCCAAGTCCAGAGACTACTGTATGTATCACAACAATCCGACTATGGACTCCGACTTCTTTAGAATCGAAAAATTTTGCGCAAAATCATCTCGAAAATTTTCTAAGTCCAGACTATTACACTATATCCGACTATCAACTCCGACTTCATACAGTCGAATACTTTAGAAATCAAACTCCTCTGTATCCGACTTCCTAAGTCGAATACTTCATTCTCGACTTCAATTCTCAGAAATCGAATTCTTTTGTATCTGACTTCTAAAGTCGAATTCTCTATCTTGTTTCTGTCTAACTCCATGGAAGTCGAATTATGACTTACTAATGCATTTCTATCCGACTTTCAAAGTCGAATGATATAATCTCAATGCAACTTCTGATGAAGTCGAATCAGTCTATTCTCATGTTGCTGTCTCCGACTCCTAGATTCGAATACACTCTCTTTTGAATCCGACTTCACTGACAAGTCATGTACTTGTATTTTTCTATGCAGATAATATTTTATCAACTTATGAAATGTGATTGCATATCATCTTATTCTCTTAATATGGTTTCTGTCAGAACTTACATTGACTGAATATTTTCTCTGTCTATCAGATTATATTCTGACATGATGAGACATATATACTTAAAATATCATTTCATCTAAATTTGTTTATGCTTAAATCTATATCCTTTATTTAAATTGGTCTCTTACTTCATGATAGAAAGGAAGATTTTCATTTCCTTGAGAAGATATTATGCATTTATTGATTTCAGATGCATGGGTATCTGACAGAGGTTCACCTACCACTGTCAGACCCACACCTTACTTTTTGGTGCAACTGTCTGTCCATCTTTTATTGGTCTGAAAGCTTGTCTATCGGAGGTTCCATACTTTATATAATTCTTCTGACTCACCTACCTCAGAAAGTATGGAGGTATCGTCTCCTTTGCCTTTTCTTTGCAAAACATTTATTAAAGCACGTTTTCAGCATGGAGCTTTCACAGATCATTTATTTGGAAGTTGACCTCTTAGCTATGAAACTACAAGCCTTTTATAAAGCCGTTCGAAAGCTAACAAAGATAGGAGGACCTATGGATAAATAAACTCAAAGAGCATCCAAAGGACCCAAGGCCTCTCCTCAAATAGCTAGAACTCTAACGGACACCTTTCAAACAGTTACTTTTTTGAAGCCTATATAGAAGTCGAAGTATGAACAAGAGAGAGATAACATACAAGAGAGTATTCACTTCAACAACACTTGAGTTGTGCTATCCTCTTCTTCAATGCACTTTTGTCTTATGCTACAAAAATACCTTACAAGCCTTCTTTGTGCTGCACGTTAGAGAGCTTCATCCTTCAGAAAATCCTTTAGCTCTCCTTGGTCACAAAAGTCTTGTTGTTTAAGTGGCAATTGTAATTGGTCATCTAAATGTTCATATAAATGGTTTTTAATGCTGAAGGCTTTGCGCACAAACCAAAGTAGATTGACTGGAACTCAATAGGATATGGCCAATGGTGGAGAGGATAACAGTCCTCATGCGAAAAATTGCTTGGGGAAGGATCCCCAATAATCTTATTTGAACTCTTGCGATATACAAGTGTTAGCCTGCTGCCATAGATGCTAAGAAGAGGAAGAGGATGATAATCATGCCTTAATTTCCTGTAGCTATTCAGAAGAACTATTCCAACTTCCATGCATTTAGATATTGTCAAAATGTCCTATTTCATCATTCACCTAAATATTTGAGCACTCCACTAATCAATGCATATCCCCTCATGATAACCTACTTCCATGCCCAAAATACAAATATCCAAAGCCACATTTCATCGGATTGCAATTATTTTTCAATAGGTCTGTTAAGTGATAGAAACCTTACCATGCTCAAATTTCTCTTCAAGGTGTCCACCACCTTGAAGGGCAGATGGTACATGGTAGGTGATCATAAGGGGTTCAATGACTCTAAATGTAATTATTGTTATGGTGAGCTTAGAATGATACGTTTTGGGGAAGGATTGTGTTATTAAAGTCAGGTATAGCAGGGAGATAGACTTTCCATTGTGGACTGGAGGATGATGAGAAGTGCAATACTAATCATTAAACTGAAAGCAAACAATTAATGTAAAACTAAACTAATGTCTAGAAGGAAAAGTTTGTGCTAATTTTTTTCCTAAATTGGGGATGTATAACTCAATGGTTCCAAGGGAGTTGGGATGGGAGAGGATTGTGACTTCCTGCACATTAAACTAATGCCTATCCCATTGGCTCCAAGGGAGTTGGGGAGGGGGAGAGGATTGTGACTTCTTGCACATTAAAAATTCACAATGACCTTGAACTAGTAGAGTGGGGGTTGTGTCCTCTTCCTAGATGCTATTAATTCACTCATATTAGAGGTTGTGTCCTCTAACAAAAACCCACTTTATAGGGGATAAAACTTATGTTTACTTAGTTTGTTATTCTATGGGTGTAACTATCTGAATCAAATAAGAACTTCTCTATAAAAGTGAAAAAAAAAACTTAAACTTTTCTATCTAATCATACTCTAACCTATCTCATATATATAAGAAGCCAATTAAATAGTTACGCTCTCCTGTAAAAATTTACAGAGGATTATACTACTTATTAAACTGGTCAGATAAACCATTTATTTAGTCAAGCACAAAATTGGTCGATTGCCTATGCCTCACATCTTAGAAGCAAATAGTTGATCAATTCCATACTTGGTTGTGTAACTTTATTTCCAAGAACCTAGCCAGTAAATTGAATTCAGGTCCAAAAAATCAACTTAGTTTTCTATTTTCTTTTATATCTTCTATTGATTTCTTCTTATATTCTCATGGACATATGACACCTTAGAAATTGTTAATTCCATAATCTTCTTAATACTAATATAATCTATTAAAATACTGTTGTTGAAATTGTGGCCCCCACTTCTCTTTTTTTTCATCCACATCGAGCTGGTGGTAGTTTACTGAATTTGTCTTCATTTAATTTTCTATGTTTAGGCGTATGGTATATGTTATCTATGTTGTTTGTAGAGAATTTTCTTTTCTATTTTTTGACAATTGTTTTCTTGATTGCAAAATTTTATTTCTATTATATATCTTTTTTAGATACTTCCTTCTCATATCTTGGAACTTCCTACTGGGTTGGGGAGCACATATTGATGTTGTTTTTTATATTTTTAGAAGCTTTAATGATGTATATTGCTTATAGTTTTGATCTATATTTCTAATTTGTAACTCATTTCCCTTTTTTTTTCCTTGACCCTGCTACTTTACCTATTAGATTGAGAAATATGTATCTACACTTCTAATCTAGGTGTGATATATATTGACCATACTTTGTTATATTAAATGCAGAAATAGGATTATATTCTATAATTTCTATTCAACACAAAAGTCCTTAGATTTAATATATTTTTAATTTCTCATAATCATATATTAAGAAATATTTTGTCCACTTAAACAAAAAAAAAACAATTTACAATTTACAAATGAACAATATTTTTCATGCCAGATTATGGAAGTACTTTCACAGCTTTTTTTCTCCCTAGAGGAAGTTAACCCAATGACATATCTGCAATATTTTCAATTTACCAAGGTATTGTTAACAATATCTTAACAACCATGACGACACATTTGTAAATTTTCATGTGAGAATAGTCTATAGATAAGAAACCCCTTTGTTTTCTTCAATAAAATCTCCGCAAGTTTCCACACTTGGGATGACTAAGTCAGTTTAATATCAGGATAGATTGAGAATAAAGTGAAAATATCTTCAATTTTTTTTTAAAAAAATCAATTTATTCTCAATCTATTCTAATTAAAGCAGATAAATAACCTAGCTGGTTTATAATTAGATGGGCAGTTTTATCACTTCAAAGATCCATACCAAATGTTATATACAAAGATAAGGTTTAAGATGAAGCAACAACCATCTGGGTATCACTGTAAAAAAATATATGAAAATGAAAAGAACAATCATCTGGGTAGGTTACAATTGAATAACTGCCCCAGTGCAGAGCACATGACTGACTGCCCGAGCAGTGGAGTCAGCCAGATCGTGTGCCATGGACTGGCCATGAACATGTGTGGAGGAAAAAGCATATCAATAATGTGCCATATATGCAGAAAAAAATCAATTTATTCACAAGGCCCTCCTCCCATCTGACAGTGAGAAAGATAGAGAGATCAGAGACCCCCCCCCACACACAGCAAATACACACACACGCACAAGGAGAGAGAGAGAGAGCTTATCGGTAGTGACGTCGACGTGGAGCTTCGACAGTGAGGGAGAGACGATGAAGACGCAGACGCGACGGCGACGAGGATGACGGCGATGGTGACGCGGACGACGCGGCAGCAACGCAGACGACAGCGGCAGTGACGATAATGCCGTGTCTCGGCGAGGCGATCCGTCGAAGGTGTCGACGGAGTGAGAGAGAGAAGAGACAGCGAGAGAGGAGAAAAGAGAGGGGGGAGGAGGCGCTGACGGCAGTGGAGGTAAAGGGGTGTAGAGACCGAATAGCGACCGAATATTTCGGTCGCTATGCGGTCGATAAACCCACATAAATTTTGTGACCGAACGACTGTCAGTCATAATTCGGTCTTAGATCTGAGACTGAATTTGTGACCAAAATATTCGTCATAAATTTCACTCCCAAGCCGCCAAGAGATAGTGTTAGGTAGTGACCAAGTTTTTTTAGTCACTATTCGGTCTCAGATCTGAGACCGAATAGTGACCAAAATATTTTTGGTCACTAAATCTAAAAGTTAGTGACTGATATTTTAATCACTATTCGGTCGTATGTTTGAGACAAATAGTGACTGAATAATTCGGTCTCAGATTCTATCTCTATTGCCGCAATTTCTTGTAGTGTTTATTCAAATATTGTTTAGGCTTTGAAAATCATTCACTTGTGGTTTCTTTTTCAGAAACCCTTACCATCCTTTCTATGAAATTTCTGAATTTGCTTGTGATAAAGCAAAAACTCAAATGAGTCATTTTCTAAAGTGGATGACTCACATTCATCAATAGCTTCCTTGATGCTTGGACTTGCCTTGAGAGTGAGTGGCTTCTTTTCTTGACATCTTCTTCTGTTCTTTTTAAGCCTAACTCATAGGTCATCAAAGAGCCAATTAGTTCATCAATAGACGTAGTTGACAAATTCTTGATTCTTCCACTACAGTGGCCTTTGTATGCCAAGCATGGGTCAAAGATCTAAGAAATCTTTCTAACAAGTTCTTGTTCAGTATAGATTTTTCCTAGATTCTTTAATCCATTTGTCAACAAGGTCAGTCTGCCATACATCTCTAAGATGGTTTCATCATGTTTCATTTAAATGCTTCATACTCATAGACTAAAATATTAGCTTTTGGTTCTTTCACCTCAGAGTACCTTCAAAGATGACCATTAAGTGATTCCATATCTCCTTCGCACTAGCACATGAGGAGACTCTTGAAAATTCTGTAGAATGAAGTGAACATTGCATAATGTTCATAGCGCTCCAATTTGCATTTGACTTCTTGATTCTTTTGGAGTCCACTTCTCTTCATTTTCTGGTAGCTCCTAGGGTCCATTACTGACTACCCTCTAGCTTTGATAATCCTATGCTTGCAGGACACCTGCGCGAGTTTTCCATATTGCATAGTTACTTCCGTCAAAATAGGGGGTCTGTTTACAGAATGACCTTCTGCAATATATCCTCTGGAATCCATTCCACATAGTTCTCTCCTGGTTGTTAAACCAAAAAATAGAGAGCCTAGCTCTGATACCACGTGTTGGGTTTGTAATGAATATCTAGAGTGAGGGTGAATAGATATTGACCACCTAAAAATATTTAAGAACCCGAAACAGACCTTAAGATATAAACGAGCTAGCAATATCAACACAACAGAGCAATTTGGCAAATGGACAAAACACCACACAATGCACCCTAAACCCTAAATCCTAAACCCCTCACTAAGCTAAGTGAGGCTTCACTCAACAATCCAAGAGTGTGAAACACTCACACATTCGCTGATTCATAGCTTCATACAACCTGCTGATACACAACTTCAACACATTTGATTCACAACTTTGAGATTATAATTCTCACAATCCTCGCACACAAAGTGTAGGATCAGTTCTTCTACTCCATCTGGAGGAGACAACCAAGTGATATGGTATTCATAAGAAATAGAAAAGATCACACAAGAGAAATCGCTAAAGGCATGTAGAAATTTAGCAACACCTTTGTGCTGTTTCACTAGAGTTGAGATCTGATCAGATTTCTGCTGAAACTCCCAACTGCGTCTTCTCCAGGCTTGAATTCATCATGCTCTTCTTCTAGCCACAACTTAAGGATCAATTGCCTCTAATTGGACTTGAATTCTGAAGCTCTACTTCAATTGATCAACAACAGGACTTCACACAGGATGAAGAAACGATCCAGCATCTTTTCTTCTGGATGAGCAAACTATTCCGAAACCTGTTCTCCTTAGCTCTGCCTCTCTATTATTTTTCTCTTCTAGCTATCTCACTTTTTCTGTGTGTGTGTAGGCATTCGAAGAAGGCACTGCGCACTTTTTGATCGGCATATCAGAATCTTCTTGGTGGCCCCCAACAGAATCCCCAATTCGTTGGGAGATGCTTTGCCGCCAAAAAGGTTATCTTACAGAACCTTCTAAAGTGTGCCTAGAATCCCCAATCATTGGGCCTTGGGTCACGTGCCCAGTACAAGCACGCTGGCAATCTCTTTCCTTATTGGAAGGAGAAGGTTGGAGTGTTGACATATCTTATGCATAGTGTGACGCACATAGAACTTGACTTAGATCAGTGTAGATGCTTTAGTAGAGTTGACTCCATTCCTTCATGCGTCAACCTTATTAATTAGACTACTGTAGAGACTGGTTGTTAATAAGTTTAGTGTTGACCATATAGCAGCCAAGTGTCGACCTCTTTGAATGGTAGAGTTGACTTGATTTGCATCTGGAGTAGACCTCATACAATTCTTTCCTTTCAGCGGTAACAAGAAATAAAACTGGTGTCGACCTAATTCTCATCTAGAGTCGGCCTTATGCGATTCTTTTGTCTTCTACGCTTACTGGAAAAACCAACTAGTGTCGACCTGATCTTCATCTAGAGTCGACCTTATGCGATTCTTTTATCTTCT
Organism: Colocasia esculenta; assembly: GCA_014218235.1. Classification (NCBI taxonomy): domain Eukaryota; kingdom Viridiplantae; phylum Streptophyta; class Magnoliopsida; order Alismatales; family Araceae; genus Colocasia; species Colocasia esculenta. The sequence goes on from JACBKR010000340.1 coordinate 50,357, forward strand.
GCACTTACTAGAAAATTAGCAAGTGTCGACCTATCCTTTGGGTAGTGTTGACTTAAATGGTTCACTGAGCTCCAGCAAGTCATCCATTGAGACATGTGTGTCGACCTACGAAGCAACAAGTGTCAACACACACAAGACCTTTTGACTTTGAGAATTTTCCTATCATATAAAACCTGTGTTAGAGAATTCTTAGATATTTATGACAATTTTGCTTGGCTCATGACATCATCAAAACCCGGGGCCAACATCTGCTTCGCTCCCTTGTAAAGAACACCAAGGCGTGGGCAGCTGTAGACACTAAAAAATGATACCATCGCGGGCAAAATTTTAGATTATGCCATAATGCCACAAATGACTCTCTTTTTTCCTTGCGAGAGTAATTTACCCCATTATTCAGGGTCTTCCACCCATTTCCTTCATTTCCTGGTGCTTCCCCAATTTTCCTAATTTTTCCAAGGTGTGGATGAAGAGTGAAATCGCGACGGGTCACGTGGTCGCATTTATGATCGACTGAAGAACAACTTAATCGCGATGGATCAGGTGCTCGTGTTTATCATCAATTGCTCTTAAACATGTCGGATTCCCCCATCGCGATTCAGATCGATTGTTGATCCGGCAATCGATTGGTCTGCATCGATTATTCCATAAACGCGTCACTTATGCACGTCGCGACTTTGAACTTCTATATTTTTCAGCATTTCCTTATTTCATTTATGGAAACATTTATTGCCTTTTTCGAAATGTGTCGGGTAACACCGTCATGATTCTAATTTCCATATTTAACATTTGGCAAGTTTCCATAAACAAAATACGGAAATTCCTAAACGCATCATATAGTGCTGTCGTGATTAAGGTCATAGTTCGATCTTAAATAGAATTTCATTAACGCATCCACTCTGGTCGTCGCGATTCAACTTTAATAGCAACCACTGCCTCCATCGCGATTTTCAACTATTGTCCACCTCGAACTTTGAGCCTATCCACTATATATATACACACATTTCTTCATCGTCCCTAAGGTTGGAGAGCCCCAGAGTATACCACGTCCAGTTAGTGTGAGAGAGAGATTTCTAAGGCAGAGCCCTGCCAGATTGTCGTCTCTTCAATTGCTCTTCACTCCGCATTTAACCAGCAGCAGGAGCAGCATCGTCTTCTCCTCTTCCTCTACATCATCCTCAAGCTCCAGCAGCCACTTGCGCCACCATCATAGGGAAGCACCTCCTTTCCTTTATTTGTTATTCAACTTGTTCATATCTCCCTCTTGTTCAACTTCTTTTATTAACTTTTAATCAATCAACTCTTCTCAATCAACACACACACATCTACTACATGTATACACACAACTCACCTAATTTTCGAGGGGGTTAAAAGCCACCACAAGGTGTGTTCATCTCCATGCTCTTCATGTTCTTCTATTTATTTGAGGTTTGATATTACACATCACTTGGCTAATCCTCTTATTTTTATTTGTGTTTTGCAGGGTAATCAACAAGGAAAATTGTCTTCTACCATGGTCGTTGTGCTCGTAGAAGAAGAAGCGGTCCCTAATCTCTTCCGCGCAATCTCCCTGCTTAAAGGATATTCACAATCATCTCCATTTGTTTATTATTTATTTATACTCCTTCGACAACCCACATATGTCTGGTGATCACGATCAATCAAGGAGTTGTGCTCCACCTTTCCATTATTTTCCCAATCTTTTCTTTGTAGCGCTTCGTAGTTTGAAAGAATGAGAAAGTATAATCTACATTAGGGATCGTGCTTTACCTTTTCTGCGTGATCCAAACAGTCTTAGATGTTTCTCTGTTATCGTGTTCAGCCTCTAGACTGTGACACTGTTGCGACTAGGGTGTGGACCGTGACTTTCTAGATATCGCACCTGACCCCATGACCACGTTACTGTTGCAACCAAGGTGTAGACCACAACATCTTCCAGATTGCCAATACCCAAAGGTACTATTTGCAGCAGTTACTATTCTCTATTTTAACGTAAGACATGCTAAAAATGACACCATCACGGGTAAATTTTGAATTACGCCATAATGCCACAAAGGCTCCCTTTTTTGCCTTGTGAGAGTATTTTTTCCCCATTTTTTTATGATCTCCTTCTATTTGAGGTGCTTCCCCTTCAATTATAGGTTGCTGATCAAATGTCATAATGCAACGGTTCAGTGGTCGCGATTCAAGACCATAATCCACGATGGCTCAGGGGGACACCTTTATATCTCAAATGTGCGGCAGCTTACTCTGTCGCAATTTAGATTATGATCCGACTAGGATTCTAACTCTTATCCGCATCCGGCTGAGTGGTCACTATTTTCAACTCCATAGTTTAACCTTCCACTTTGGCAATTACCATTAATGATTTTTTGGAAACATTCTCAAATGTTTTATTCGCAACCGATCAACCCGTCGCAATCAGTTTCACACTCTGACTTCGACTGAACTCTTACTGTCGTTGGGTGAAGCGTTGTTCGAAAAGTATAATATGTAACGGGTCATATCATCACTATTCATTGTTGCCTTCTTTTGAACGCGACTAATCAGGTCGTCGCGATTTTTAACATAATTGATTATATGACAACTTCCATAAATCATTTTTGAAATGGATATCCGCATCAGGTATCCCGTCGTGATTCATAATCAGATTTCGTCAGAATCCGAATCGAACTGAAATCTCTTTATAGGCATCCACTCAGGTCATCTCAATTAACTTTAAATGTGACCACTGTGTCTGTCATGATTTTACAAACCTTGTTGTCTCGGCCTCTATGCCCCTCCTCCTATGATATAGTTCATGTCCCGTTGTTCCAGAGGGTGGCGAAGAATTTTCGAGTATAGTGAGTTATGAGAGAGACAATTCAAGGCGAAGCCCTATCAGACTGCCGCCTCAAGTGCATCAATGCCATCTCTTCTCCACTCCACCTCTGAACCAGTAGCAGGAGCAGCTCTTCACACCTCCTCTTCCTCCATTCGAGCTTTTGCAAGCACTCCCCTCTAGCAACTACCTGCGTTGTCATCATTAAGGGGAAGTACCTCTTTTCTTATTTTGTTTATTCAACTATTTATTCACATCATCTCTTCCAAGCCCAACGTGGCTATTTACCTTTTGTTTATTCTCTTTTAATTGTCACTCCATCAACACACACATACTTTGCATGCTCTGCACACACCCCAATTTCTAGGGGTTTTAAAAGCCATAAAAGGTGTGTTCTTCTCAATGTTCTTCATGTTTATTTCATCTATTAAGAGTTGAATACTACACGTTCTTGCCTAATCCTCTTTTATTGTGTGTTTCTTTTCAGGGTAATCATCAGAAGAGCTTTCTACCACAGGGCCGTGCCGTAGAAGAAGAAAGCGAACCCACTTTCTCCCACGCAATCTCTCCACTCTAAAGGTATTTCGCGATCACTCCTTTTTATTTTTATTTATTTATACTCCTTCGACACCCACGTGTGTCTGGCTATCATGATCACATCAAGGAGTTGTTCTGCATCTCTCTTCCTCCCTATTTTCTCATTATTTTCTTTGTAGCGCTTCGTAGTTCGAAGAACGAAAAAATAGTATCTACACTTTCGTCTATTCTTCAATTACTCTCATCTTTTCTTGTTATTCTCTATGGTCGTTTGACTGATTTTCTAAAGATAATAAACATATCAATGTCTGACAATATAAAGGGGCCTGATCTAGTTATGGGAGGTGCGCCCAAAAGTGCTAGTACCTGCGAGAGTTAATTGACCAGAGTATTTAACATTAGACTCAAGTGCTACACTATCTCGACTATCTATTGACAATGAAGGTGCTATACTATCTCGACTATCTATTGATAGTCAAAGTATTATACTATACTCGACTCGTTGTGCAATGTGCTATTGTGTGCTATTTCATGCTATGGCCATCCTACTCTTTGTGTTATACTTGAAACACATGCTATTTGTGCTATTACTATATTCACATTACTTGACTCTCTTTGTCATTAGTTACTCTGTTCTTAATACATTAATCAGTTAAAGCATGTGTAGCCATGAGATTTATAACCTATTGGGCGTTATCGCTCACCCTGTGTTATTTGAGATATGTTCTTAGGTGAGTCTGAAGAGAAAACCAGCACTCACAAGGAAGGGAACGACTAGGAGTGATCCAAGAGTGTCCCTGAAGTACCAACCTTATCCTATAAATCTTAGCTTAGCATTTTACGATTTATTCAGTTGGAACGTTGACAACTGGGCCCTAAGTAATGTCTCTAAATTAGTGAATGTAATAGACATTAGTGGAGATTATTAATGGAATATAGTGATTTTGCATTATTCAATTATCTAGTGGATTAATGTCTATTATACGCTCTATACTCGTTCTATTGCAATTGTCTCACGTTTTGATATTCTGCGTCGGGTTGTGACAATAAACCCAATTTACTTGTATTAATAAGATATCTAAAAATTCTTTTAACCACATTTATGAGACTCTTTGGGATCATCTTGAAATCTAACACACAAACATACAATGAACATTATATCTGGTTTACTGGAAGTTAGATAGAACAGAACCAATCATTCCTCTATAAATCTTTTGATCTACCTTTTCACCAATTGGATCACTGTCTAACTTTGTGTTTGAGCTCATGGGAGTTCCTAATGGCTTACACTTGTCAAATCCAAATTTTTTAAGTAAATCTGAATTGTACTTGGTTTGACAAATGTGAGTCCCTTCCTAGGTCTACTTGATTTGTAAGCTAAGAAAATAGTTAAGCTCACCCATCATACTCATTTTAAATTCACTTTGCATAAGATTTTCAAAGAGTTTACAAAGTGACTCATTAATAGCCCCAAAGATAATATTATCAATATATATTTGTATAATTACTATCCCTTCTGATAATTTCTTAGTAAATAATGTGCTATCTATTTTACCTCTTGAAAAATCATGTGATAAAAGATATTACTTAGTCTTTCATACCAAGCTCTTGGATCTTGTTTTAGACCATATAGTGCCTTCCTTAAACGAAAAATATGATCAGGATAATTACTATCTTCAAAACCCGACGATTGCTCAACATAAACTTCTTCTATTATGAAACCATTCAGAAAAGTACTTTTCATATCCATTTGATATAAATTAATATTCAAGGAACATGCATATAAAATTCTAATTGCCTCTAGTCTAGCTACTGGAGCATATGTTACATCGAAAATCAATGCCTTCCTCTTGGGAATATCCTTGTACTACCAATCTAGCCTTGTTTCTAGTATTACCTCTAATTCATCCATTTTGTTTCTAAAAAATCATTTAGTTCCAATAACTGGATGATCTGAAGGTCTAGACACAAGAGACCAAACTGGTTGTGTTGGAACTTATTAAGTTCCTCTTGCAAAACTAGCATCCAAGATTCATATGTCAGTGCATCCTTGACTGTCCTAGGCTCAATCTAAGAAACAAATGCAATATAATCATAAGGAATTGTCATACCTCTTGTTCTTACCCTGTCTTGAGGATCACCTATTATGTTTTCTTTTAGATGATCTTTGTGAGACCTCAACTCCTATGGTAATTCCTCATGTGCTTCTTCTTGTTGCTGTAATTCTTCTAGTGAAGGATCTTCATTTTTCTCTTATTCTTCTTCTAGTAATGTTTGCTCTGGATTCCTGTACAAATCTTCCGCATCTTCCTCTTCTTTTCCTTTTATAGAGGGGTTAGTTTCATCAAATAAAATACGGGCAGTTTGTTCAATTGCTAATATTTTTCTGTTAAATACCGTAAATCCTCTACGTTTTGAGACGTACCCTAACAAAAATCCTTCATCACTTTTAGTATATATTTTTTCTAGATTATCTTTACCATTATTTAAAATAAAACACTTACAACCAAATGGCCGTAGATGACTGGTGTTTGGCTTTTTGTCCTTGTTGAGTTCATATGGATTCTTCTTCAATATTGGTCTGATCATGCATATGTTGATGACGTAGTAGGCTATGTTAGCTGCTTCTGCCCAGAAATATCTTAGTAAGTTGTACTCTTAAAACATAGTTCTGGACATGTCAAGCATGTTCTGTTCTTCTTTTCTGCTAACCCATTCTACTGAGGTGTTTTTGCAGCAAAAAAGTTATGTTCATTGTCATTTTCTTCACAGAATCTGACAAAGTCCTCATTCATGAATTCTCCACCATGATTTGATCTGATACAAATGATCTCATACTTCTAGCTCTTTTGTACTACCTTACTAATCTTTAGGAAAGCAGAAAATGTTTCTAACTTGGCTTCTAAAAATGATACCCAATTAAACATTTTGTAATCATCAAAAATCACATAGAAATAGTATTTTCCTCCAAGAAATGCATTTCTCATAGGTCCAAATAAATCTATATGAATGAGCTCTAATGGTTTTAAGGTTGTAACTACTGTCTTGGATTGAAAAGATGTCTTGGTTTGCTTTCCTTTTGTAAAAGCTGTACAGATTCCAGATTTCTTGAGTTTGAGCTTTGGAAGACCTTCAACTAGATTATGCTTGATTAATTTCTTGATCACTGAAGTACTGACATGTCATGCCCCACCAATTTAGCAGCGAAATAAATCAAGGAGATGCGAGCAACGTGCATAGTAGTGTAAATTGCATCACAGTCAAGTGATTCAGAGCATCTAATGAACAATAATTGGAATAAACTCTTCATTTCATTATAACTTTCAGAAAGACTATTACAACCACTAGTTCAGAGCCAATACATAGAACTCAATGACATCATTACATTGGAAGAGAAATCTAAGCAATATTTACTACACTCCATTGTACTAGGATGACTTCATCATTTGACACTAGGTCACTCATCACTCTGGTCCTGTCCCATTGGTGTGTGTAACATCATCGTCCGACTTACCTGAGACATAATAACAAATAACGAAGGTGAGCGATAATGCTCAGTATGACTTCAATCTCATGAGCCAAGCATGCTTTAAATGATTAATGCTTTAAATAACATAGTAACAAATGGTACGAGTCATGTAAAGTCGAGAAAGTAATAGCACAAGTAATGTGGTTCAAATATCACATGAATCAAGTATAGCACAATGAATATGATCAAGTCAAGATAGAAAGCGATATCGAAAATGATAGCAAGTAAAGTCCTTATCAAGCAATAGCAAGTAACTTGTATGGCAAGGAGAGAGAGGGTAGTTGGCCTTGCAGAGAGTAAATTGCACTTTGATTACTTTTGTCAATCGAAGTAGTGTTGCACTTTGGTTATCCGTAGATAGCCGAGAGAGAGTATAGCACTTTGTTTGTCAATAGACAATGAGATAATATAGCACTTTGGTTTGATTTTCTTAGATTAATCTTGATAGTATGGCACTTGGATGTAATTTCGACATCCTGATCATTGAACTCCCGCGGGCAAATGGCACTTTTCAGGCGCACCTCCCAGGACTAGATCGGCCCTATATTGCATGGCATTGGTTATGTTTGTTATCTTAGACAATAAATAGATGGCCAAATAGAGTACCAAGAATAGATGAGAGTAATTGAAGAAATAGACGAGAGTGTACAACGAATTTGTATAGATTAGCGAATAGAGTATAGGTGAGAACTAAAGGTCAATGCGCATAACACAATGTTAAACATGCGATAGTAACAGTTGAACAACATGCATGATTGGTGCTGGCAATCAAGTAGAATTCACTAACCAACCACTGGCCATGCTACGAACATAGTCCGAGGTCCGGTGTGATATCATGGTAAGAGATTGCAATCTAAAGCTATTTGTATCATACTGATCTCTGAGGGTGTTATAGGTATTGAGGGTACAACCGGCTGGTCGACCATGTGGAATCCATGGATAGAGGAGACTTACGGAGGCTTTGAACAAGGATTCACTAGTCCGACAGAAGGAATATCCGACGGAGAGTTTTTCCAAGTCAAGAAAAAGTGTATATATAAACAAGTTGCTCGAATTCTAGAGGAATTCTAGAACAGTGGAGCGTCGGTAACGGTGTTCCAAAATCACGAGAGAAACGAAGACAAGTACATTATAACAATAGGGTAAAAATGTACATTATTGAAATAAATTACCAAATGTATTATGGGATATTTTAATGCCATGTCAAGTCATATTGGATGGTTGCAAGTATGTGCATGTATAAAGAAAATCATAGTTATGAAAGGTTAAGTGTAAGACTTTTAAATAAACTACTACATGTTCATGTTCAGTTATCTTCTTTTACTGCGTTTAAGATATTAACAGGATGTATAGTCACTGTAGCAAGACAATAACCATAGAAAATTAGGGTTTATGTAAAAAATTCAAGAAGGTGATGTACCATTGTAAGGATCGCCACAGGGTACCTAAAGAACACGGTGGGGTCTGTCAAAGAATGCGATAGATCCATCTGGGACAGGCAGACAAAACGCGACGCAAAGACCTGTCGCATTTAGAACGTGACGGGTTCCTTGTCGGGACCCCCTTGAGAACGCAACCTACCGAGCCGTCGCACTCTCAAGATTTCTACCTGAGCCTGAGAGGGAAAAAGCCTTGCCTTGGATTGCGGTCCATGCTTTCCAAGTGTTGACACATGGGTGTTTTAAATTCGAAAACTCGACGTACACTTGATGAAAATCATGAAACAATTTTAAACGAAACTAGACTTGCAAGAGTATAAATAGTAAAGAGTAATTAGAATCTTATCATGGTATTGACTAGCTATGATCTGGTTCTTTCACGATGAATACAGAACATGACACATTGATAAAAAGATAATTAATTCGGAAAGGGTACGTGATAGAAATTAGGGAAAAGGGTGTCATTAGTTTTCTGACATCAAGTAGCATGTACAGTAATATTTTCATGGCACGAGATCAAGTGTAGAGAGAGAATTAGGATAAGCTGATTGGTCGGGTACATGTTCTTAACAGAACTTCAAAGAAGTAATTGACATGATAGGGTCGATAGAAATTAGGGAAAAGAGAGGGCTTTTGTTCTTGGTATCAAGAACAAACTACAGACGAGATTAATTTAATTTAGCTTGTGAGATTGGCTACCTTTGGACGATGCAAACTCCTAGGATTAAGAACTCAAAGAACAGACTTGTAGATCTCCTAGTAGCCTTCTTTCCTCAAGTTTCTCCTCCTATGGCCTCTTCGCAACGTCCAAGAAGTTCTAGTAAAGCAATAGGGTCGGCCATGAAGGGTTTGAGGGTGTATTTAAGCATCTATCATTATTAATTCTCAACACAACTCTAACTTCCCTTAAACTCTGAATTTCCTTATTTATCTAGCCTTTCCTAGTATTAATCCTCCTATTTGGGTTAGGATGGGACTCCAATTTCATGGCTAGCATGTTGGGGTAGGGTTAGGAGTCCTATTTAGGTATATATGAGTCATATTAGTGATTAACTTGACCCTTTTTAATTATGGAATAATAGAGTTATGAATTTTAAAACTCCTATTTTGGCCCAATAACTATCTCATGGTCCATAAGTAAAACCCATACCTTTTTATTTTTGCTTATTGGTTTTAATTTATGTATATTACACCTATTTTAATTTGGGAATTAATAAAATTACAATTTGAAATATTTCTTTTATTATATGGCCCAATGACTCTTTTATGAACCATCAATTAAAGCCCATCACTTAATGGATTTTAACTTATGGGAATTTCCCCTTTTGGAATTAATGGGTATTGTCAATTCTAATTATTCCATTACTTTCAACTTCTATTTTCGAGCCAACATATTATATTTATTATTATGTTCATATTATTTATTATATATATTTTTCCATTTATTTTATTTTTTATTTTTTGGGGTATTACATCCTCCCCCTCTTAAAAAGAACTTGGTACACCAAATTCCATGACTCCTTCAGTTAATATGAATTATCACTTTATAATAAAAATTATTAATCAGGATGAGTTTCGAGTTACCTTCCACGGTTTCTACTTCATTACTTGGAATAGATTGTGCCCAAGCTTCAAGTGTATTTTGCGCTTCATGATGTTTGTCCTTCACCTGCGGGCATTTTCCAATCTTTTGGTCTAGGCTGCCACATCAGAAACATTTTCTTTGATTCCTCCAACAATCTTTCGACATGTGGCTCGCCTTATTGCAATTCTTGCATCGACTTCTGTGATTAAGAGCTAATTGTATGTCATTCTTCTTATTCTTCATTTTACCCTTACCACTGCTTGGTCGCTTCTCTTTTGTCATAGAGTTGAGATCCTTTATACTAGTAGTTGATTCCTCTAAGAGAGGACAGTCTCGCAGCTGATGCCTCGAGTTGCCACAACATAGGCATGCACCAATTTTTGACCAACACTCCTTGGCCACATTACCTGGCTTGTGACAATGAAGGCAGATGATCCTAAAAATATCATTTTTACGTTTCATTTGCTCGTTTGTCTTCTTGTCATGGTTATATCTTCTATTCCCATTCTTGTTGGTTACCTTTTTAATCTATATGGTCGCTTAAAGAGCTCTTTCTAGCAGTTGAGCAGCATGTTGACATGCAAGAACTAGCTTTTGAGTTGGTCTCATGTCGGCTTGCAGTGGTGTATGGTTGGCATCCATTAAGAGTCCGTTCAAGAATGAGGTTGACATTAGGGTACGAAAGTAGCATTAAACTAATAGTGTAAGTATATATATATTAGATCTTAACCGCGGATCTACCCAATCCTCACTTAGGTATGATGGTTGGTTTAGACACGTGTCATGGCAGTTTGTCCTTGAACACCCTAGACCTAAGAGATCATATGAGGACATCCTAGAACATCTTAAACCCAAGATATCCAATTAAGACATCCTAGGCTCTGATACCAACTATCACGGCCCGATAATTTAGCAGCGGAATAAATCGGGAGACGTGAGCAAAGTACATAGTAGTGTAAATTGCACCACAGTCAGTGATTCAGAGCATATATTGAACAATAATTGGAATAAAATATTCATTTCATAATAAATTCACTAAGGCTATTACAACCACTAGTTCAGAGCCATACATAGGGCTTAATGACGTCATTACATTGGAAGAGAAATCTAAGCAATATTTACTAGACTCCATTGTACAAGGATGACTTCATCATTTAACATCAGGTCACTCATTACTCTGGTCATGTCCCATTGGTGTGTGTAACATCAACGTCTGACTTACCTGAGATATAATAACAAATAAGAAAGGGTGAGCGATAACGCTCAGTAGGACTTAAATCTCATGAGCCAAGCACGCTTTAATGATTAATACTTTAAAGAACATAGTAACTAATGGTACAATGAGTCATGTAAAGTCTAGAAGTAATATCACAAGTAACATGGTTCAAATAGCACATGATCAAGTATAGCACTATGACGACTCTCATTATACCGGTACGGTTATACCAACCCACGTCGGTATAGTAAAGGTTATCACAGTGGGACATTTACCCAAACACTATCACATGATTGAGATATACACAAATATAGACACAGAGTCGCAGAAGTGAAGGACTAACTGTCATCACATTTCATCATCCACATTTCTCATACATGATCCATATAGCAAATTAAAGGACTAACTTTCATAATTGAAATTAACCAAACTACATTATCCACAAGATTAAAGTTCTACATTTAATACATAATTTGTCCACAATTACATAAATGATAACTCTAATACAAGCTACACTTTACATACTATGAAACAAAAGGAACACAACGTCAACTCCACAAGCTACTCTCCACGCTCGGAGTCGCTCTCCACGGTCTCCTCCAAAAGTGTGTCACCAACTAAACCTGTATGCCGAAGCAAGGAGTGAGTCTAAAAGACTCAGCAAGTAACTCCATACACATCATTCATGAATACATCATAGTAGGTTCTACTATTTCAATTTGCATGGCAATCATACAGCATGCTTGAACATCAATAAGAGACAACCTATCATGGAATTTCTACAAAGTCAAAACACATGGTACATGGTTTAAGATGTTTCACATAACACTCCCTATCACATGCTTTCTACTCATTTAATCACATGAAAACTACACTTCCAATTTGACTATAACATGATGGCAATTTACATGGAATTAGAAATATCATAGTATGAATTATCGTCTCATACTCTAACACATTCACTTCACATGGTTACACATTCCCATATTTCACATGGTTCATTTTTCAACATTTCACATGTACACAATGTTCACATTCTAACATAAATAGTTCACATGATTTCACATTTCACATTCACATGTTCACATATACATATTTTACACATGCTCACATTCACATTTCACAATTTATTTTCCGTGACACATGGTCCAAACCACCACTAGAAGGACACATCACATACACATAACACATAGCACATCACCTAGGCAATACAGTGATGACTCTTGGCACTGCGCAGACTGGGAGAACACGTCTCCACCCTAACCAGTGGTACTTGTCCACCTCCAGGATTTCATCCTAATGCCCTTAGGATATCTTAACACATTGAACTTTCTCATGAGGACCTTTCCATGATACGGTTCCACAGCCCTCTATGGAAGCAGTGTCACACACGGCACATTTTACACATTACACATTCCGATTAACACACGTTTTACATATGATATTCACACTTTCTTGTTTATGCACATGGTTCTGTTCTTCCCTAGCATGGTGCTACTAATAACAGAAATCAAACATTTATTAGCTCTCATGGATTAATTGGAATGCACATCATTTAACCTAAATCATGGTACATGTATTTGTAGCTCATTTTCACATGGAAATCTCATAGAGTAGTCTAATGTTATCAAATTTTCCTAAAATTTAACCACATGCTGTTTTCGGTTGTAAGAACACACATACAATTTTCAGATTTTTCTGAATTCACATGTATTTATAGAAATTAAAACATTTGGTTTCATGCCATTCATAAATTAAGTTAACATAGAACATAGCATGGATTTCAGATTTAATCATGCACAGTCATGAACACACATACATATTGGCACAAGAAATTTTCCCAATTTAATTCCCAACACACGATTTACTAGAATTTTCGCAAGGTCTACACATGTTTTCTATTTCTCATTGTAGAAATTATAAAAATTCGCATGAGTATGGGAAAATTTCCAAGTTTGCAGGGCATGGACTGATACATATAAACATGGTTCATAAAATTTCACAGCCTTTAATTCCTCATAATTCATGGGAACAAAATTAACATGCGTAACCTCTTTCCTACACATGCCTTTTAATAATTCTAATAATTAATTCCATCCACACAAAAATACAGGAAATTTCACACACATCACATTATCTATTTTACATAACATATAAAATTTACATTATATCCTCATGCGCAGAAATCTGGAATTTAAAGATATAGGGCAGAACAGTTCATTGTTCTGTCAAGAAGAACTCAACGGCATACTATGGACGTTTACAAGAGTTGGCGGCAACATCGTTGGCCGCTGACTCAAGATCTCAACGGCAATAGATCTGGACGTCGAGTTCGGACCTGTGTAAAAACACAGTCCGAGCTCTAAAGAATGGTGAATGTAGGGGATCCAGGACACGAGGAAAATCCATAAAAATGATAGAAACCTCCTAGACACATACATGGACAAGGTGAAAGGGTTACTTGCCTTTGGAAAAACTCCTAAAGGGATCAAAATAGTTGGAGAAGCTCTCCTTGGTCAGTCCCAAGAAGCCTCCAAGATGACTCCACTCCGGCCTCTGTGATGCTCCCCTCTGCAATCCAGGGTCGGGGATGTGCAGCCGGATGTGTTGTCTCCCTCCTTGTCGAAGTAGATCTCCATATGAGGCCTTGGATCGCCGGATCAAAGCCTCCAAACTCCAAGTTTTCTCAAAGCTCACTAGGGTTTTCTCTTATCTCTTTGCAAAGAGCCAAGAGAGCTCTAGAGGTTGCAACAAGGGCTCTCTTAAGAGAGGACCCTCTCACCCCACGCAAGAGGTCGGTTGGAAGGCCAAGGAGCCGTTGGGGAGTGGTTGCTATCTCCCATCAAGGCATGGCACACCATGCTGCTGCAGACTGGTCTGTCAGGATATAGACGTCCACCGATATGGCCGTCGACTGAATAATCGACGTCCACCTATATGGACGTTAACAATAAGTGAACGTCCATTCATGTTGACGTCGACTAATCCTTCGGCCAGAACCCAAAACCATGCAAAACCCTAATTTCTCCTAAGTTCATGCATGCAATACATAGGGTGTAATGCACACACTCACTATGTCACGAAATCAACCGATATATACATACAACTAAGTTTATACATACATTCATAGTACACCAAGATAATGTATACATAATACTTACACGATAATGCATATACATACACAAGCATAAAATTGCACACAATAAAATAATAAGGATAAAATTCGAGGGCCTTACACCCTCTCCCCCTTAAAGAACTTCGTCCTCGAAGTTAGGACAACACTACTCAAACAAAAGGGGATACTTCTTCTTCATCGCATCCTCAAGCTCCCAGTAGCCTCCTCCCGCGAGAAGTTACGCCATAGAACTTTTACCGACGCAATACTCTTGTTCCGGAGGTGCTGAACCTTCCGGTCAAGATAGCTACTGGTTGCTCCACATACGACAGATCTGGCTGGATCTCCACTGGCTCGTGACTAATAACATGAGATGGATCTCGGACATATTTCCTGAGCATAGATACGTGGAAAACGGGGTGAACACTAGCCAAAGCTAGGGTAAAGCTAGCCCATAAGCCACGTTGCCCAATCGTCTGAGAATCTCATACGGGCCAACGAATCTAGGGCTCAACTTACTATGCCTGCCAAACCTGACGACACCACGCGTAGGCGATATCTTCAAGAAGACATGATCACCTACCTCGAACTCTAGATCCTTCCTCCTGTTGTCGGCATAGCTCTTCTGTCTATCCTGTACCGCAACAAGCCTCCTCTTAATCAACTGGATCTTATCCGAAGTCTCCTGAACTAACTCCGGACCAATCAGCTGTCTATCACCAGTCTCCTCCCAACACAAAGGAGATCTGCAAGGCCTACCATACAACGCCTCGAATGGAGCCATACCGATACTAGCATGAAAGCTGTTGTTGTATGCGAACTCCACAAGAGGTAAATGACGCTCCCAATCATCCTTCCAATCCAGAACACACGCTCTCAACATATCCTCGAGCGTCTGGATAGTCCTCTCGGACTGTCCATCGGTCTGGGGATGAAACGCCGAACTGAGCTTCAGCTCCGAACCTAACGCATCCTGAAGACCCTTCCACAACCTCGAAGTAAATCTCGGATCTCGATCCGAGATGATCGACTTCGGCACACCATGCAATCTAACGATACCGCTAACATACAATCTAGCTAGATCGAGGCAAACCCGATACGAAATCCATAGTGACAGCTTCCCACTTCCATACGAGGATATCCATCCTCTGCATAAGGCCGGATGGTCGCTGCCGCTCGGCTTTCACCTGCTGACATACTAGACATCTGGACACATAATCCGCAACATCCTTCTTCATGCCGGACCACCAAAATAATCTCTTCAGGTCTTGATACATCTTAGTGTTACCCGGATGAATAGAGAATCGGGATCTATGAGCCTCCGCTAACACATGCTCACGGACATCTACCACATCGGGGACACAAACGCGGTGCTGAAATCTAATCACACCGTCCTCATCACGAGCAATGCCCGCCTTACCCACTAACTCTAACAATCTAGGATCGGCTTTCTGCTGCTCAATCACCTCATCCAAGACTGTGGATCTAAGGGATAGCTGAGCTACAAAAGCCTGACACAACGATGGCTCTAACTCGGTCATAGAGCACGCTGCATCCTCCAACATCTTCCAATCCTGCTAGAGCGAGGACCTCTTTCTACTAAGAGCATCCGCTACGACGTTCGCCTTTCCAGGATGATACTGAAGGTCGAAGTCATAGTCCTTCAAGAACTCGATCCATCTCCTCTGCCTCAAGTTTAATTCCTTTTGGGAGAAAAGATACTTCAAGCTCTTGTGGTCGGTAAACACCTCAAATCTGACACCATAAGATAGTGCCTCCAGATCTTTAGTGCATGAACCACAGCTGCGAGCTCTAAATCATGAGTCGGATAGTTCCTCTCATGCTCCTTCAACTGACGAGAAGCATAAGCCACTACCCTCTCTTGCTGCATGAGCACACAGCCTAAACCAATCTGAGATGCATCCGTATAAATGGCAAAGCCTTCTAGACCACTAGGCAATACCAATACCGGAGCAGAAGTAAGCTTAGCCTTCAATAGCTGAAAGCTACGCTCACATGCCTTAGACCATACGAACTTCTCACCTTTCCGGGTCAACTTTGTCAAAGGGGCGGCGATGGATGAGAAACCCTCAATGAATCTCCGATAATAACCAGCTAACCCAATAAAACTATGAATCTCCGAAGGGGTCCTGGGAATCTCCCAATCCATAACTGCCTGGACTTTTTCTGGATCAACTGCAACACCAGCACGGAGATAACATGCCCGAGAAAATGAACCTCGTGCAACCAGAACTCGCACTTGCTGAATTTCGCATACAGCTTGTGCTCACGGAGAACCTCTAAGACTAACCTCAAATGCTGACGATGTGTGGCCTCATCCGGAGAATAGACCAACACGTCATCAATAAACACAACGACAAAGCTATCTAAATACGGACTAAACACCCAGTTCATGAGATCCATGAACGCTGCAGGGGCGTTGGTCAATCCGAAAGGAAGAACCAAAAACTCATAATGTCCATAACGGTTCTAATGCCGTCTTGGACACATCCTCACTCCTAATTCTCAACTGATGATAACCAGATCGCAAGTCAATCTTGGAAAAGACTGATGCCTCTCGCAACTGGTCAAACAAATCATCAATTCGAGGTAAGGGATACCTGTTCTTCACAGTCACCTGGTTTAGCTTTCTATAATCAATGCACAACCGAAGTGACCCGTCTTTCTTCTTGACGAACAATACAGGTGCGCCCCAAGGGAAACACTAGGGCGAATAAATCCCTTATCGAGCAATTCTTGCAAATGCTTCCTCAACTCGGCTAACTCTACAGGGGCCATCCGATATGGGGCCTTCGAGATAGGAGAGGTACCTGGAAGCAACTCTATAGTGACTCTATCTCCCTATCCGGTGGCAATCCAGACAAGTCGTCGGGAAGACATCTGGAAAGTCCTGCACCACATCGATCTCTGCAAGAGTCAGTGACGAACCAGCATCGGGTACTAGCATAACGCTGGCAAGAAATGCGTCACAACCCTTGTTCACCATGCGCATCGCCTTCATGGCAGAGATAACTAACTTTCCCGCTAAGTTCTTTGGCAAGGGATGAGAGAACTCATCCTCACCAGAATGCGGAAAACAATCTTCTTCCTACGACAATCCACTAACGCATAGTGCTCCTCTAGCCAATCCAGACCAAGAATACAATCGTAGTCTTTCATCTTTAGCAAGAAGAAGCACCCATCTAGGAATCTATCCTCAATGCACATAGGTAACGACGGAATGCACTTCCTAGTCGATACCGTACCCGCAGGGGTGTGCACAGACAAAGGGACCTCTAACTCCTCATACTCTATACCTGACTCTAGGGCTAACTGCCTAGCGAACTGCTCGGAAATGAACGAGTGAGTGGCACCCGTATCAAACAAAACCCGAGCGTGCACACCGAAAAGTAAAACTGTACCTTCGGTGACATGCTCCGCCTGCTCGGCGTCCTCACGAGCTAACGCAAAACACTCGAGCTGGGGCTCGAGGCCTTCCTGGTCGTCCTGTCGCTGGCGCGGCTACCGCTACTGCTTGTACTGGCGCTTCTCGCTGAGCTTCCTGCTGAAGTCTGGGGCAATCCTTGATCTTGTGGTTGCTACTCCCGCACTTTAGGCATTTGCCCGCTATCTTCCAACATTCCGTACCACCATGTGCCCTTCCAAATCCTTGACTATCCACCATGGTTCTGAGCTGGGGCCTGAGCCTGCTACACCAAACAATAACGATATACAATAAACACAATATCATGCAATTTAAATAGCAAAACTACTAGGTTGTTTTCTTATTCTACCTGGGCTCCAACTGGGCTGGAGTGCTGCCTGGGTGTGAGCCTGAGTTTGCATGGCTTGCACTAATCCTTGCATGAAGACTCCATAATCCACTGGCGGTGGTGGGGAAGCACAGGACCCGGTGGGGCCGGGGCCTGCTGCTCTGCCCGCTCCTCACGCCTCTGCTCGTCGTCGCGAGCTGGCACACCTCCACGTCGTCCACGGGAAGCCATGGCTGAAAAAATTTTTTCCACCATTAGAGCTAGGTTACTAGCTTCCTAACCATTTTCTTATTTTTTTTTCCATTCATTATTAGTCGTTTCTACCCATGTGGACAATCTATGAAGATTTAGCATGTAATGAGGATGATGATTCATGTATATTCATGTAAGATCTCAATCGTTTCTCTGATACAATCTCTGTGACGACCCTCATTATACTGGTACGGTTTATACCAACCCACGTCGGTATAGTAAAGGTTATCACAGGGGGACATTACCCAAACACTATCACATGATTGAGATATACACATATATAGACACAGAGTCGCGGAAGTAAAGGACTAACTGTCATCACCATTTCATCATCCACATTTCTCATACATGATCCATATAGCAAATTAAAGGACTAACTTTCATAATTGAAATTAAACCAAACTACATTGTCCACAAGATTAAGTTCTACATTTAATACATAATTTGTCCACAATTACATAAATGATAACTCTAATACAAGCTACACTTTACATACTATGAAACAAAAAGGAACACAACGTCAACTCCACAAGCTACTCTCCACGCTCGGAGTCGCTCTCCACGGTCTCCTCCAAAAGTGTGTCACCAACTAAACCTGTATGCCGAAGCAAGGAGTGAGTCTAAAAGACTCAGCAAGTAACTCCATACACATCATTCATGAATACATCATAGTAGGTTCTACTATTTCAATTTGCACGGCAATCATACAGCATGCTTGAACATCAATAAGAGACAACCTATCATGGAATTTCTACAAAGTCAAAACACATGTACATGGTTTAAGATGTTTCACATAACACTCCCTATCACATGCTTTCTACTCATTTAATCACATGAAAACTACACTTCCAATTTGACTATAACATGATGACAATTACGTGGAATTAGAAATATCATAGTATGAATTATCGTCTCATACTCTAACACATTCACTTCACATGGTTACACATTCCCATATTTCACATGGTTCATTTTTCAACATTTCACATGTACACAATGTTCACATTCTAACATAAAGTTCACATGATTTCAGATTTCACATTCACATGTTCACATATATACACATTACATATGCTCACATTCACATTTCACAATTTATTTGCCGGGACATATGGTCCAAACCACCACTATAAGGACACATCACGTACACATAACACATAGCACATCACCTAGGCAATACAGTGATGACTCTTGGCACTGCGCAGACGGGATAACACGTCTCCACTAACCAGTGTACTTGTCCACCTCCAGGATTTCATCCTAATGCCCTTAGGATATCTTAACACACTGAACTTTCTCATGGGGACCTTTCCATGATACGGTTCCACAGCCCTCTATGGAAGCAGTGTCACACACAGCACATTTTACACATTACACATTCCGATTAACACACGTTTTACATATGATATTCACACTTTCTTGTTTATGCACATGGTTCTGTTCTTCCCTAGCATGGTGCTACAATAACAGAAATCAACATTTATTAGCTCATTGATTAATTGGAATGCACATCATTTAACCTAAATCATGGTACATGTATTTGTAGCTCATTTTCACATGGAAATCTCATAGCGTAGGCTAATGTTATCAAATTTTCCTGAAAATTAACCACATGCTGTTTTCGGTTGTAAGAACACACATACAAATTTTCACAGTTTTCTGAATTTACATGTATTTATAGAAATTAAAACATTTGGTTTCATGCCATTCATAAATTAAGTTAACATAGAACATAGCATGGATTTCAGATTTAATCATGCACAGTCATGAAAACACATACATATTGGCACAAGAAATTTTCCCAATTTAATTCCCAACACACGATTTACTAGAATTTTCTCAAGGTCTACACATGGTTCTATTTCTCATTGTAGAAATTATAAAAATTCGCATGAGTATGGGAAAATTTCCAAGTTTGCAGGGCATGGACTGAACATATAAACATGGTTCATAAATTTCACAGCCTTTAATTCCTCAGAGTCATGGGAACAAAATTAAACATGCGTAACCTCTTTCCTACACAGCCTTTTAATATTCTAAATTAAATTCCATCCACACAAAAATACAGAAAATTTCACACAATCACATTATCTATTTTACATAACAATTAAAAATTTACATTATATCCTCATGTGCAGAAATCCAGAATTTAAAGATAGGGGCAGAACAGTTCACTGTTCTATCAAGAAGAACTCAACGGCATACTATGGACATTTACAAGAGTTGGCGGCAAACATCGTGGCCGCTGACTCAAGATCTCAACGGCAATAGATCTGACGTCGAGTTCGGACCTGTGTAAAAACACAGTCCGAGCTCTAAAGAATGGTGAATGTAGGGGATCCAGGACACGAGGAAATCCATAAAATGATAGAACCTCATAGACACATACATGGACAAGGTGAAAGGGTTACTTGCCTTTGGAAAAACTCCTAAAGGGATCAAAATAGGTGGAGAAGCTCTCCTTGGTCAGTCCCAAGAAGCCTCCAAGATGACTCCACTCCGGCCTCTGTGATGCTCCCCTCTGCATCCAGGGTCGGGGATGTGCAGCCGGATGTGTTGTCTCCCTCTTGTCGAAGTAGTAGAACTAGATGAGGCCTTGGATCGCCGGATCAAAGCCTCCAAACTCCAAGTTTTCTCACAGCTCACTAGGGTTTTCTCTTATCTCTTTGCAAAGATCCAAGAGAGCTCTAGAGGTTGCAACAAGGGCTCTCTAAGAGAGGACCCTCTCACCCACGCAAGAGGTTGGTTGGAAGGCCAAGGAGCCGTTGGGGAGTGGTTGGTATCTCCCATCATGGCATGGCACACCATGCTGCTGCAGACTGGTCTGTCAGGATATAGACGTCCACCGATATGGCCGTCGACTGAATAATCGACGTCCACCTATATGGACGTTTAACAATAAGTGAACGTCCCTACATGTTGACGTCGACTATCCTTCGGCCAGAACCAAAACCATGCAAAACCCTAATTTCTCCTAAGTTCATGCATGCAATACATGGGTGTAATGCACACACTCACTATGTCACGAAATCAACCGATATATAATACAACTAGTTTATACATACATTCATAAGTACACAAGATAATGTATACATAATACTTACACAATAATGCATATACATACACAAGCACATTGAATATGATCAACTCCCAGAGAAAGCGATATCGAATACGATAGCAAGTACGTCATTGTCAAGCAATAGCAAGTAACATGTATAGCGAGGAGAGAGAGAGTAGCTAGCCATGTAGAGAGTAAATTGCACTTTGATTAACTTTCGTCAACGAAATAGTATTGCACTTTGGTTATCCATAGATAGCTGAGAGAGAGTATAGCACTATGTTTGTCAATAGACAATGAGGAATAGCACTTTGGTTTGATTGTTTAGATTAATCTGATAGTATGGCACTTGGATGTAATGCCGACATCTTGATCATTAAACTCCCGCGTGCAAATGGCACTTTTCGGGCGCACCCCTAGGACAAGATCGGGCCGTATATTGCCTGGAATTGGTTATGTTTGTTATCTTAGACAATCAATAGATGGCCAAATAGAGTACAAGAATAGATGAGAATAATTGAGAAATAGTGAGAGTGTATAGCGAACTTGAATAGATGAGCGAATAGAGTATGGATGGTCACGCCCCGAAATTTAGCAGCGGAAAATAAACGTCGAGAGTGTGAGCAATACAAGTGTGCCTATCACAGTCGAGTAAATAAGAGTAAGTGATAACTACAGAATTTTTTGTTAAACTTCATGCATATATTGAATTTTAGATGTTCTTTGTCTATAATAATGTGCGCATTGACTTTAATTTTTTCATCCATGAATAAATTTTGAACATATTAGTTATTTTTCGGGTAGAACACATAGTTAGATCCTCATTTAAATAAAGTCGATATCTTTTGAATAATTCTTTTCTCTTTTTACGGGTATATTGTACATAAATAAATCCTTGGTCTTAGATTTCTTAAGCATTTCTTGTAATATTAGTTTATAAAAAAATCAACTTTTAAATAAATCTTAGTTAAATAACATTTACCTAAACACCATCATGTCACCCAATCCCAATAAATAAATAAAATCATTTTAATAAAATCCCATCATCCCATAATGCCACATACCCCTCATGAGTCCATTGTGCCAGAATAATTTCTTCACCAACACTGGTCCATTGCACTATTTCCCTTTCATCGAACCAGAGTTGCCTATGCACATAATTAATTTTATCCTTTTTATCCTGTCTTCCAGGTCATAGAAGCCGGAAGAACCAGAAGGAACTGGAAGCTCCTAGCGGGGCTGAGCTGTTGGACTGGCTATGCAGGAGGTGTGCTGGCGCGATGGTAGAGGCGGCTAGTGCTTGGCAGTGCTGTGCAAGGAGGACCTGGCGCTGGAGCTCCAGTGCGCTGGAGGTAGTTTGCTGCTGGCGATTTGGAGGCCGGATGCAGCAGAGGAGATGAGGCGTGCGCGAGGACCGTACGGCTAGGGCGGCAACTGCTGGACCTGTGCGGCGCGGCTGGATCTGGATGGCGCGTCTGAGTCAGAGGCCAGCAGGGCCAGAGGCTGATGGTGGTTGGGCGATGTGAAGCTGCTGGGTCCTGGGTGCGGTGCTGTGCAGATGGCGATGGTGCATGCGGTGGTGCTGTGCGGCGCGGGCTGGGGGTGTGCAGATCTGGTGCTGGGCGCAGTGTGGAGCAGCTGGTTTGGCCAGGGCGGTGAAGGCCTGCTGAGGTGGTGATCCAGGGCAGTGCTGAGGTGGCGATCCTGTTGCGAGCTGCAGAGGAATTAGCGGCGCCTGGAAGAATCCTAATGCCTATAAGAGGACCAAGGTCCTCTTATCAAGAGGTTCGGTTGGGGGCTGGCCCTGGGGAAATTTTAGGATTTTTAGTTGCCATTTTTTGCTTCTACTGTATTTTCTTTTAGAATTCCAGAGAGTTCGATTCTTGGTTTTTCTTAGTTATTTCTTTCCTTAGCCAGTTCAAATTTTAGGATTTTTAGTTGCCATTTTTTGCTTCTTCTGTATTTTCTTTCAGAATTCCAGAGAGTTCGATTCTTGGTTTTTCTTAGTTATTTCTTTCCTTAGCCAGTTCAGATTTTAGGATTTTTAGTTGCCATTTTTTGCTTCTTCTGTACTTTCTTATTCAGCATATGTTCTTGATTCAGAGTTGGAAGGGAGACGAGTTCTTCATAGGTTGGAGATTTTAGTTTTTCTTAATTTTCATTTCTGTTCTTCCACAGTGCAGAGGCTTCGCGAGTAGAAATGTTTAGGAATTTATTTCTTCCAATTTTATTTCTGTAACTTCTCTTTTCAGCAGATCAGGAAGGTTCGAGTTAGAGTTTTTAGAATTTTTAGTTGGTGTCCTGTTTTTCCAGAGTTCTTGGAGTTAACCAGTGGAGATTTGTTTTAGGAATTTTCTTCTATCATTCTTCTGTTCTTCTGAAGCTTATGAACTGTTGTTGCAAATTCTTCTGTGTTAATTTTCTTTCTTATGAGCTGAGGAGTTCGACTGCAATTTGTTTCCATTTTTTCTTACTGTGTTCATCTTGGGGATCCAGGTTCCATTTTTTGTTCAGTTCTTCTGTCTTGGTTTAATGGTTGAGCAGTGTTAGCTAGTTCGACATTTCAGAGAATTCATGTTTCTTTTCATCTTTATTCTAGGAGTTCTGCTACTATGGGGAGAGGGTTGAGCATTTTAAGAAATTTTTAGTTCAGAATTTGTTCTTTCTCCTGTGTTGTTCAGATCCGGAGCTCAGTTTTTCTTGGGGTTCAGCATCTCTTCGGGTTGAGATGGTTGGCCATTTCGATTTGTTTTTTTTTGGATTTTTAGTTTTTCTTTCTTCTGTTGTTCGACATTTGGGGAGAAGGATTCTGCTTAACTGAAGGGATTTGCTTTCCTTTTCTTTGTTCTCTTGAGAGTTGGAGTACGGGAGAGGAATACCCTTGTCATTTTTTTTTTCATTTATTTCGTGTTGCTACGAGGGAATCAGAGTTCGGATCATCTTGGAGATTGTCTTGTTGTGTTTCTCTATTTCACTTCTACTGTGTTCGTCTGAAGAGTAATTGAAATTTTCTTTTAGATTTCTGTTATTCTATTTCTTATGTTCTGTTATGTGAGGAACGACGCCAGTTTTGTTTAGAGCTGTGAGAGTGTTCTTTCTGCTGTTGGTTGAGCAGGAGGAGCACCTGGTGAGAGTTGTGAAAGACTGAGGCTGTTGGTATCAATTTCCATTTCTTCTGCAATTGTTGGTCCATTTCCTTCTCAGTTCGGCTGCTGTGATTTGGTTGGATTTGGTGTTCATCTTTGTACTGCAGAGGGTTGTTCCTGGAGCAATTATATTTCCATTGTTTTGTGTTGATTTGTTTATTTTGCCTGTGCTTTGATGAATCGATCCAGTGATGCTTCTTAATTCTTTTCTTCTGTGTTGAGAGGAATCCGATCCAGTGGAGTTTATTTCTTCCATTTTTAGTGCGTTAGTTAATTTCTTTTGTGCTGTGGAGATTTTTCATGTGCTGCTGTATTTAGAGTCCGATTGACTTCTGCTTCTTATAGATTTCAAGTTAAAGTAGTTTAATTCAATCTCTATTCAGCCTTTCCGTGGATATGACCTGTTCTCACCACCATGCTAGTTCATCTTTGTTGTTTTAATTTTGTGAGACAGTTTAGAGGAAGTGCGCATATTGATCTGTGCAATGAACTTTGAACAACGAGAGTGCACAGTCAACAATGCCGCGCGTTCATCTTGGCGCCGTTGCCGGGGAGGCATTAGAGTTTGATTTAGATCTGCTTTCTTTTGATTTCATTTGCACTTGCTTTCATTGACTTTTTATTGGGCTTTTATTTCAGATTTGCACATAAGGAGGAACTTGGAGATTGGGCTTGGCATTTGAAGCCCATTGGAGGAGCTTGCTGATTTCTGGTTTTTACAATTGTTTTTAATTCAGTCTTTTAGATAGGGGAGTGTGAGAGAAATTTGTAGTGAGGTTTTGATGTACTCTCTGTGCATTTACAGAGATTCCTTCTTGTTGGCATGTAATAATTGGACTTTTGGTAGTTTGATTGGTTTGGAGGTAGTCTATAATATCACTTTATATTTTCCTAGTTTCATTTCATTTAATTCAAAAACCAAATAAAAAATTAAAAAATCTAAAAAATTTTCAAATCGCTCTTTCATGTTAGCCGTTTGTTTGTAAATAAAAGTTTTATTTCTCAAGATTAGAATCTCATGTTTTAGGACATTCATCATCTTAATTGTCATTTTAATTGTCATCTCTTTTCTTGCATTGAAGAGTGCGGGGGAAAGGTAAGACTTCCATCGCTCGATTCATGCATTAGACTTAGCATTAGATAATCTCTTGTTTGAACTTGTTTGTTGCACTTCATATTTGAAAATGGGACTGCTTAAGGGCTTCACCCATTAGAATAAAAAGATAAGGTGAGGGATTTCATCACCCTTTCCTTTGCCCAAAAAATCACAATTTTTTTTTTCACATTCTTGCATTTTCCTCAGCTTTTAATAAAAATCAGTGGACTTGTCCCTAGGGTTCATAATTAGATTTATCCTTTCTCAAATTCAAAACTTCTCTTAAGTCTGGTGTCTAAGATTAGAGGTTAAAAAGCTTACGCTTAAGTGAGTCAGAGGTTATCTAATTGGGTCCTTGCGAAAGCAAGGGCGGACCTCCCTCTACTCCACCTCTTACCTGGCCGGTACAAGAAGAGTTAGGATTGGACTTAAGCAAGCATAAATCTGATTTTGAGAAAAATAACATAAGTCCAAGGAACACTTAGTGGTTAAATTAATTTGTTTTGAAGTGTTTGTTTGTTTGTGTTGTTCATAAAATTCATAAAAATCAATAAAAATCTAAAAAATTCAAAAATAAAAAATAGAAGGCTTTTCAACTGTGCATGCTTGGTAGACGATCATTCAACTTAGATTTGGCTCAACCTATCGCAGAGATTGAGAGATTCTTTCATATCATGGCCTACCAAGAACAAATTCAAGTTGACCAAGGTTTCTACAACCCTCCTATGATCCATATTCTAACGCATACAATCCTGGTTGGAGAACCACTCGAACTTTTCTTGGAAAAATCAATCTGAACAAATTTCTCAGCCTTCTTTCAAGCAATCCATGTACGGTCAATCTTATCCCAATCAGAATCCGGGATTTGACCAATCTTCTTATTCCAGACATCCACAATTCCAAGGAAATCAAAATTTTAATCAATTTGCTCATACCAATTTTCAGCAATCTTCATACAATCAACCACAATCTTCTCAGCCCAATTGGGAAGATAAAATGAATCAACTTCAAAACATGATGATGACTCTTTGTCAAATTGTGCAAGAACAACAAAATCAGAACCAAAATATTCAACAAAATTTGGATAGGATAGAGTATCAGATTGCTGATGTGTGTAGGAGGGAATTGGGTCAGCTATCAAGTCAAACTATAGCAAACTCAAGGAACAACCCTTCTGGATTTTATCAGAACCAGCAAAACCATCAAGTCCAGAGGTACATACCACATGTTAGACAAAATGACCCTCTACCACAAAAGCCACAACAAACTTTTGTCCAAAACATTTCAGCACCACAAATTCAAAATCAACTTATACAACAAGACCATCCTCCTGCCCAAGTTAGGGGCCCCCAAGTGGAAAATATGCAAACAATGTCTACTTTAAGAAGTGGAAACATCAGAACAAATCCTCACTCACACATGTCAACATTTAATGAGGACAAAGAAAATGAAATTGAACTTGAAATTAAAGAAGAGGTTGAAGAGAATGTTGAAAAATCCAAGGGAAAAGAGAAAATAATTGAAGAGCCTCTAGAAACAATCAAAATAAATGAAGACCCAAGTCATTACATTCCAAGAGTCCCTTTTTCTGAAGCTTTAAAGCCAAAATTTAAAAACAAACCAACTGGTAATGAAGAACTCTTGGAAGAATCGTGTGTGGAAGAATGGTATACCAACCCTGTGCTCTAGGGTTTGAGGGAGAGGAAGGACAATTCAGTTCCATGTTGCATAATAATGAGCCATCATTTCATTTAGAGTGTCCTCCTAAGGTTAAGCTAAAACCACTCCCTGCTAATTTAAAGAACATCTTTTTAGGAGAGAATGGGGCCTATGAAAGTTCCAGGTCTATAAAGCCAAAACCAAAACATTCCATGAAAGGCACATTCACAGAATTTTTTTTGAAGTGCATGATAGGTCTGGCTCTTTAATTCTCGGCTTCGTCTGTTTTCGGGAAAATTAAAGTCCCGACAGGATGGTCTTTACAGTGTTGTCAAAACTTGTGACAATGGTGCTATCATTATTCTTGACCCCAAAACTGGACAATCATTCACTGTCAATGGGCAAAGGTTAAAGCATTTATTTGAAAGTCCACTTTTCTTAAAATTGATTCTATCAAGCTACCTGAGCCAAACGAAGCCTAATTGCGTCCGGCTGAAGACGAAATAAACTTAGTGCTTCTTGGGAGGCAACCCAAGTGTACAGATTTCCTTTATCAGGTAATTTTATGTCTTACTTTCTTTTCCTGTAAATAAGTAGGCGGGAGAGGTAGAATAAGAACGCATTCATATTCCTCATCCCAAACATTGCTTCATTTCTTTTTCTTGAGCTTGTACATATGCAAATAAAAATTTCACAATGTTTCATCTTTGAATAAAAATGCGTGGCTTTACGCATCCCAGACTAGGTGTATGATCTTAACCATTAAAATTAGTGGTTGTCACACTCATTTGCAAACATCCATGTTAGGTAGCCTCTAGTAAAGGATTACATGTAATTCTTGTCTACCTTATGTAAGGATTTATGGCAAAGAAGTTTCTTACACACACTACACAGCCACTTAGACTAGCTGAACCTGAATGTAGCAAATTGTCAAGGTTGGTAGGAGAGAGGTGATTGGTTTTCTCCCCTCCCCTTAAGTGAATTGTGAAGGAAGTGAAGGCGTGTGATCAAGGAATTTGACTGTCCATCCTTCCTTTAAGTGGAAAAGAAAAGAAAAGTAAAAAGCAAAAAGCAAAAGCAAGAGAAAAATATAACCATGAAAAATGCCCCGGATCTGAGTAAAGTTGGACTCGCTACTCTTGAAAAGTGATGGGTTGTACAACATTATGGATGAAAAAGAAAGAAAGAAATTCTGAGTGCACAAAGTGCAAATAAAGGGGCAAAGTCCTCAACTCAGAGAAATAATCCTCAAGGAAGTTGGGCAGAATGGAACTGAGAGAAACAACCCGATCTGACTGAGCAAGGATCTTATTCCACAATTCTTTTCTTCTCCCTCAAATCATCTAATCTCAAATACTAGCTAAAGCAGATGAGTTTCAGAAGGGCTGATGTGAACTCTTAAGTGAGCTACCATTTGTGCACTAATTTCTTGTCATAAGCCTTTACAATTAGGAAAGACATGTCTTACATGAATCCTTTACATGATGGCTAGTTAACATGAGATATTACATCTTCTAGTCTTACATTTGAAGTAATTTTCATTGCTAAGGGACTAGCAATGTTTAAGTAGGGGGGAGTGATAACTACAGATTTTTTTGTTAAACTTCATGCATATAGTGAATTTTAGATATTCTTTGTCTATAAATAATGTGCGCATTGACTTTAATTTTCATTTCATCCATGAATAAAATTTTGAACATATTAGTTAATTTTTTGGGTAGAACACATAGTTAGATCCTCATTTAAATAAAGTCGATATCTTTTGAATAATTCTTTTCTCTTTACGAGTATATTGTACATAAATAAATCCTTGGTCTTAGATTTTCTTAAGCATTTCTTGTAAATATTAGTTTATAAAAAAATCAACTTTTAAATAAATCTTAGTTATATAACATTTACCTAAACACCATCATGTCACCCAATCCCAATAAATAAATAAAAACATTTTAATAAAATCCCATTATCCCATAATGCCACATAC
Source organism: Colocasia esculenta (assembly GCA_014218235.1). Lineage (NCBI taxonomy): Eukaryota > Viridiplantae > Streptophyta > Magnoliopsida > Alismatales > Araceae > Colocasia > Colocasia esculenta. Next base: position 79,561 of record JACBKR010000340.1, read on the forward strand.
CCCTCATGAGTCCAATGTCCCAGAATTAATTTCTTCACCAACACTGGTCCATTGCACCATTTCCCTTTCATCAAACCAGAGTTACCTATGCACATAATTAATTTTATCCTTTTTATCCTGTCTTCCAGGTCAATAGAAGCCGGAAGAACCCAGAAGGAACTGGAAGCTCCTAGCGGTGCTGAGCTGTTGGACTGGCTGTGCAGGAGGTGTGCTGGCGCGATGGTGGAGGCGGCTAGTGCTTGGCGGTGCTGTGCAAGGGAGGACCTGGCGTTGGAGCTCCGGTGCGCTGGAGGCACTTTGCTGCTGGCGATTTGGAGGCCAGATGCAGTAGAGGAGATGAGGCGTGCGCGAGGACCGTACGGCTAGGGCGGCAACTACTGGACCTGTGCGGCACGACTGGATCTGGATGGCGCGTCTGAGTCAGAGGCTAGTAGGGCCAGAGGCTGATGGCGGTTGGGCGATGTGAAGCTGCTGGGTCCTGAGCGCGGTGCTGTGCATATGGCGATGCACAGCGATGGCGCATGCGGTGGTGCTGTGCGGTGCGGGCTGGGGGTGTGCAGATCCGGTGCTGGGCGCGGTGTGGAGCAGCTGGTTTGGCCAGGGCGGTGAAGGCCTGCTGAGGTGGCGATCCAGGGCAGTGCTGAGGTGGCGATCCTGTTGCGAGCTGCAGAGGAATCAGAGGCGCCTGGATGAATCCTAACGCCTATAAGAGGACCCAAGGTCCTCTTATCAAGAGGTTCGGTTGGGGTCTGGCCCTGGGGAAATTTTAGAATTTTTAGTTGCCATTTTTTTGCTTCTTCTGTATTTTCTTTCAGAATTCCAAAGAGTTCGATTCTTGGTTTTTCTTAGTTATTTCTTTCCTTAGCTAGTTCAAATTTTAGGATTTTTAGTTGCCATTTTTTTGCTTCTTCTGTAGTTTCTTGCAGAATTCCAGAGAGTTCGATTCTTGGTTTTTTCTAGTTATTTCTTTCCCTAGCCAGTTCAAATTTTAGGATTTTTAGTTGCCATTTTTTTGCTTCTTTTGTATTTTCTTTCAGAATTCCAGAGAGTTCGATTCTTGGTTTTTCTTAGTTATTTCTTCCTTAGCCAGTTCAGATTTTAGGATTTTTAGTTGCCATTTTTTTGCTTCTTCTGTATTTTCTTATTCAGCATATGTTCTTGATTCAGAGTTGGAAGGGAGACGAGTTCTTCATAGGTTGGAGATTTTAGTTTTTCTTAAATTTTCATTTCTGTTCTTCCACAGTGCAGAGGCTTCGCGAGTAGAAATGTTTAGGATTTTATTTCTTCCAATTTTATTTCTGTAACTTCTCTTTTCAGCAGATCAGGAAGGTTCGAGTTTTTAGAATTTTTAGTTTGTTGTCCTATTTTTCCGGAGTTCTTGGAGTTAACCAGTGGAGATTTGCTTTAGGAATTTTCTTCTATCATTCTTCTGTTCTTCTGAAGCTTATGAATTGTTGTTGCAAATTCTTCTGTGTTAATTTTCTTTCTTATGAGCTGAGGAGTTCGACTACAATTTGTTTCCATTTTTTATTACTGTGTTCATCTTGGGGATCCAGGTTCCATTTTTTGTTCAATTCTTCTGTCTTGGTTTAATGGTTGAGCAGTGTTAGCTAGTTCGACATTTCAGAGAATTCATGTTTCTTTTGATCTTTTATTCTGGGAGTTCTGCTGCTGTAGGGAGAGGGTTGAGCATTTAAAGAAATTTTTAGTTCAGAATTTGTTCTTTCTCCTGTGTTGTTCAGATCCGGAGCTTAGTTTTTCTTGAGGGTTCAGCATCTCTTCTGGTTGAGATGGTTGGCCATTTCGATTTTTTTTTTTTGGATTTTTATTTTTTCTTTCTTCTGTTGTTTGACATTTGGGGAGAAGGATTCTGCTTAACTGAAGGGGATTTGCTTCCTTTTCTTTAATTTGTTCTGTTGAGAGTTGGAGTACGGAGAGGAATACCCTTGTCATATTTTTTTTCATTTATTTTGTGTTGCTACGAGGGAATCAGAGTTCGGATCATCTTGGAGATTGTCTTGTTGTGTTTCTCTATTTCACGTCTACTGTGTTCGTCCGAAGAGCAATTGAAATTTTCTTTTAGATTTCTGTTATTCTATTTCTTCTGTTCTGTTATGTGAGAACGACGCCAGTTTTGTTTAGAGCTGTGAGAGTGTTCTTTCTGCTGTTGGTTAAGCAGGAGGAGCACCTGGTGAGAGTTGTGAGAGACTGAGGCTGTTGGTATCAATTTCCATTTCTTCTGCAATTGTTGGTCCATTTCCTGCTCAGTTCGGCTATTGTGATTTGGTTGGAATTTGGTGTTTCATCTTTGTACTGCAGAGGGTTGTTCCTGGAGCAATTATATTTCCATTGTTTTGTGTTGATTTGTTTATTTTGCCCGTGCTTAGATGAATTGATCCAGTGATGCTTCTTAATTCTTTTCTTCTGTGTTGAGAGGAATCCGATCCAGTGGAGTTTATTTCTTCCATTTTTAGTGCGTTAGTTAATTTCTTTTGTGCTTTGGAGATTTTTCATGTGCTGCTGTATTTAGAGTCCGATTGACTTCTGCTTCTTACAGATTTCAAGTTAAAGTAGTTTAATTCAAGCTCTATTCAGCCTCTCCGTGGATATGACCTGTTCTCACCACCATGCTAGTTCATCTTTGTTGTTTAATTTTGTGAGACAGTTTAGAGGAAGTGCGCATATTGATCTGTGCAATGAACTTTGAATAATGAGAGTGCACAGTCAACAATCCGCACGACCAGTAACGACTAAATATAACACAATACAAAAGATAATAATATTGACAGCCACCATAATCTTTATTTCATTCCATCAACTAGTTTAAACACCTTACATAGTCAGAGCCAAACATAGGGCCCAATATTGTATCTCAAATACATAGGACATCAAAGAAATAACCTATATATTACAAACTCTTCAATTCTAAACTCCTTGGTTGACTAACTATGTGGACAGATACAGTTGAGTAGGTCATCACTCGTCCTCGGCCCCTTCATTTTCCAGTTCCTCATATTCATTGCCTGAAAAGATTAAGGAAAATAGGTGTGAGCACACTAGCGCCCTGTAGGATTTACATCTCATGGTGCGGGCATGCTTTACGTAATTATCATGTTAATAGTGGCAGTACTATCATGCAATACTCATGTCGATAACAATGGATACGGTTTCAAGCTATAACATGTACGAGGATGATTTAAAAACAATTCATGACATTTTTCATGTAGGACAGAATGATTATCAATGATGAGATAATAGTACAAACGCTTGACATATAGAAGAGATTCAATAGCATGTAGCATGTACAATAGATATCTCAAGTTGAATTCACTAGAATTCCAGTGGACAATGACATATTGAGTTCAATAACGATGACATGTACAATAGATTTGGCCATTTAACATATAACAGTTCACTCAATCAATCAATCATTTATTCAATAACAATTTGGAAATTACCCAGATCAATCTTGCATTCAATTAGGTGATTGTCGGACACCTCAATGGGTCATATACTGTAACGGCCCCGGCGCCCGGGTCCCCGGCTCCCACCAAGGATCCGACAGTCGGCACCGCCGCCCACGGGTCCGGAGACCCGGAAGGGCTAACGGATCGGTCTAACAAGATATGTGACAGAAAGTAAGTAACGGCAAACGTACTAATGATGTACCAACTAGTGCAAGAAGAAGTCTAACACAACGTGCAAGTCTAGTACAAGTCCCAAAGTAGTAAAAGTACAAGTGCAGAACGGAAAAGGAATAACACGTCCTTAGGGGCATACCCCGAGGGTGAAGTACAGAACGGGGGAAACACTGCCACTAGAGACGCCAGCTACTGGGGCCCGTCTCCTCGCTACGCCGCGGAGGGAACTGCTGTGAAGTCTCACCTGCAAAACAGGGAGTGAGCTTCACGAAGATGCCCAGTAGGGACTACCAATCTCTCACTGGTTCCACAAGCATAAATATATATACTTGTGCGATATTTAAATAAAGCAGTAAAGTCTAATCTACTAAACATAGTAAAGTGCGGAAGCGTGAAAGAACTACACAGCCGTCGGTCTAGGCCACTCGGCGGGACCGGAAAACCGTGTAAACCAAGGCACCACAAGAACCCAGCTGTAAACACAGACAGCGAACTGCCTGGACAAGTACACTAGCTACAGTACACTACTCTAGTCAGCTGGTCTGGTGCGCCACGCGTCTTACCCTCGACCAACGGTCCGTGTCTGACACCTCCCGTTGGAGTGAGACGCAGAACCACTAGTAACCACAAACTGCCGTAGTCTGGCCAGACTACGGTCCCACGCCTGACACCTCTTGGTGGTACCGGAACCACGTAGAGTGAGGCAGTGAGAACGGACTAGCTGAGCTGCGCCGTACGAGTCACACACTACCGGCATCCCAGTCTCAGCTAAGAGAGCTCCATAAACGACCTCGTCGCTGTCCCATCGTTTTCCCCTACTGCTACCAAAGTCAACCACTCGAGCAAACCCCGCCGTCCGGAGCAACACCCTCTGACACAGACGTGCAGGAACCAGGGGTCCCAGGTAACGGTAACAACCTGTCTCGCGGACAAGCCCTCAAGTGCCTAGCACCGGGCGAAGAGAGAGACTAGCAGTAGCACTGTACTAGGAAACAACACAGGTGCCGAGAAAACCGAGTCGCAGCGGAAGCAAGATGCTGAGCAGGTTGCCGAGTCCCTTCTCTGACTGAGAAGGCGACAGGCTTGGTGCCGCCTTCAGGAAGGCGACACCTAGGCCGGCGTAACCCTACTGATCTGGTTGCGACATAGGCTATGTTGCAACCAGGTTAGTGCTCCAGAACAGACCCTGGAACCGGAACGGGGAAAAGCAGTCAGAAGGCGACGGCCCCCATGTCGCCACCAAGGTGGCGACATAGATGCTGTCGCCTTCAGGAGTTCCTGAAGGTGACGCATCGATGTGTCGCCACCTGCGTGGCGACACCAAAGGTGTCGCCTTACCAGGGTGCAACACACCGAGACTCCCTTCTTCAGGGCCTCAACCACACTACAATCACAACCGCGGGGAGGGAAACATGTAGGCTATTAAACATGGTTCTAAGAGCTCAAACCACCCTCTAGAAACCCCAACAAGCATGCACAATAACCTACACTCACATGCATCTCACTCAACATGGAGAACCCTCAAACCCAAGCAACCATTGCATGCAAAGCACCACACAACCACATCCATAACCAAAGCATGAAAACAACCTAGCATGCAAGTTCTAGGCTTGGAAGGGTGGGGGGGGGGGTGAGGATCCTAGCAAGTGGATCTAGGGGGAAGGTTTGGGTTCCCTACCTCGAGATGAAGATCCAACCTCAAGGGCCCTTCTCGTAGGCTAGCAACCCTCCACCTCCGAGCTCCGGCGATCCACGAACCTCCTCCCACGAGCCGGGTAACTCCTCTCCCTTGAAGAACATCCATGCATGCCAAGAGAGAGAGGAAGAATAGTGAGAGGGGAAACAAGCAAGGGGGAACACTCAAGAGCAACCGAAACACATCAACCTACCTTGCAAGATGGCCAAACAACCTCCTCCCAAGCCTCCACGGAGCTCCCAAGCTTCAGTTCGCCGGAGGAGAAGGTTTTCTCCAAGCAAGGGACGAACTGAGGCTTGTGCTCATGGCTTGGGCACTTAACCCTTTGAAACTGAGAAGGCGACATGGGCCCCGTCGCCTTCGGTAAACTTGAAGGCGACATAGGACATGTCGCTTTCCCCTACTCAACGGTCAAGTCGTCCTGCGACATCGCCATGTGTCAGCCATGCAGGCCTGACACCAGAAGGCGACATAGGACCTGTCGCCTCCTTACTGCCAGATGCTGACACCTGTCACCTCTCTTTAGGCAGCAAAATGACAAAGTGCATGCGGCTGGCAGCACAGACAGAAGGCGACATACCCTATGTCACCACCCTTGATGGAGGGCGACTGGTCAGGGTAGCATGGGATGTTACAATCTAACCAACAAAAATATAATTTCGTCCTCCAAATTCAGGGCAAAACCAGGGGAACAAAAGTAAAACAGCGTACCTGTCACTCGAACAAGTAAGGAAACTTCTCCCGCATCTTGTCCTCATGCTCCCAAGTGGCCTCGCCACCAGCGTGGTGCTCCCAAACCACTGTGACGAGTGGAATACTCCTCTTGCGAAGCTGCTGCACTCTGCGGTCCACCACGCTGACTGGGTACTCCGGCACGGACAAGTCGGGGGCGACCTCAAGCTGCGAGTAGTCGAGCACATGCGACGGATCTGGCATGTACTTCCTCAGCTGCGAAACGTGGAAGACGTCGTGAACACCTGCCAACTCAGACGGAAGGGCTAACCGGTAATCGACCTCGCCCACACGCTCCAGGATGGAAAAAGGGCCAACAAACCTCGGGCTGAGCTTGCCCTTCTTCCCAAACCTGAGAACGCCTTTGGTAGGTGAGATCCGAAGGAACACTCTGTCGCCAACCTCGAACTGAAGCGGTCTCCTGCGGTCGTCGGTGTAGCTCTTCTATCTGATCTGCACTGTTTGCAACTCTGCCGGATCAGCCTCACTGAGTCTGCACACTGCTGAACTAGCTCCAGACCTAGCAACTGCCTCTCACCAACCTCGTGCCAGTGCAACGGTGTCCTGCACGGCCGACCATACAGAGCCTTGTAGGGCG